>JABCKC010003303.1:0-14660 GCA_013186395.1 Fusarium papillatum | reverse complement strand
CAGCAGCAGCAGCAGCAACCATCCAGTAACCAGCAGTGGAAGCCTCTTGGTGGTTGGATGGATGGACGGATGTTGGGCGTTTCATGCCAGGGGTAATTCTCCTGCGCGCGCGCTCTCGCACTGACCGCGTCGTATGTCTTTGCGACTCGGCCTCGTGGCGGGATAAGGAAAATATCAATGTTTCGTTCGGCTGGGGCCCCGGGATAACTTGACACGACCGACCGGATGTTTCCGTACTTGTTGTTGAGAAGACGGATAGGCATTCCGCTCTCTCCCCGTCAACGTTAATGCTCTGCCTCTCTGCCTGCCTATGTAGGCAGGTTAATTACGGAAGCAGGATGCGGAGGACAGGTCCCGACGGATGCGTCCTCGTCTTGGCGATGAGGCAGAGCATCAGCCGTCAACGCAGATCACCCTCTCTTCATGTCCGGCCCAGGTCCTGCAAGTTGGCATCACCCGCATTTTCATCAAAGTCGCCGAGCTTTTTGTTCTTGTCAAATGAGCTGCAGGCCCGACCAACCGTGGGCGCGGGTTCCGCGCTCTACCAAACACCCCCTGTCAACCTCCCCAAACTTCCCAGGTTTTGATAGACCAATCGCACGTCGAGCGAATCGAGACGCTTTTCTCAATCTATCCGCAACTGTCCTCTCACAACTCCAGCTCCTCCGAGACGAAACGCTTTGCCTCTTTGCATCTCAAACGTCATGCTCGACGAGACACTTGACGCCGGCTCGGTTCGGCTCGTCCCCCCCCTTTCTGCACTCTTTTGAGACTTCTCACTCACTCACTCATCTGAATCTGTCATCTAAACACGCGCCCCCTGACGCCGTCCCTTGAGCCATGGCAACGCCGAGGGGTGCGCTTGTCATCCATCATCTCAACTCCCGCCGCCGTTGATTCATTCCCATCGGCTAGTCGCCCCGGCGATCGCTCTCCCTCTTGCTCACCGCCCTCTCCACGTCCTTGATCGTGCTCCCCACGTTTCCTCGTTATTTCTTTTTCCTGCCTCTCACTCACAAGCCACAACAGCCATCTCATCCGCTTCTCCGGGAGTCCGGGGGTGTAATTGGAGTCCGCCATGCTCACGAGGGAGATGGGAGAAAAAGCAAAGACGTGGTCTTGAGGTCTTCACGCCCCCACTGCGGCCGCGTGCCCGCACTTTACGCAAGGATAGGTTTCCCAAGACTCACTCTGTCGGTCCCGAGGCATGGAATCGCGCGCTATCCCGGCTGAACACGCCAATGGCGCTCTCATCCCTAGGTAACGATCGGTGCAACTCATGAACTAGTCGGCCATGTTGATCCCTCCAAGTGGAACATGGCGAACAAACATGACAAGTCGCTTTTCTTATCTGCACGGTGGATCGTCTTCGCAGGAATCAACCTTGTTTTTAAAAGCCTTGGGGGGTCTCGCTCTGTGTCGCGCATTGCTTGTTCGCGTTGTCGTCTCTTCCCTCCACGACGATCTCTTTGACCCCAGCTGAAGCAGGCTATCGCGGTTCCAGCGGAGAGGAACTTGGGATGCCACCCTTGTCGGCAACTTATGACATGTCGTTCAGCTGTCCTCAAGAGCCGGATAGTTCCAGATCATCGACGATGCAGCTGCAAGCCCAGGACGCCAATGACATACATCTCATCAAACCACGCAAAGTGTGATGCGGGTGTCGAATATCGCAATGTCATAGCTCTGTTCTCTCAAGCCTCATTCCACCCCATATCAGCTGCCCCTTTGAGTTCCGCCTCAGCCTCACAAGGGTATCCGCAGAAGGAAGCATCAGCAAGCTCTCGTATACGAGGTTGGGCAGCTATTCACTTTGCTATACATCACATCAAGGGATCGATGGCTGGGATTCCAGAGCGAAGAGGTCTTACATGTTGGCAGAGTGATGCGGGTAATGTCTTGGGAACGGATCCGTGCGCTTTGTCAACTGCTCGCTTCCTTGATATCATAGCTGAGCTCGTCGTGTGACTGAGTTGTTGACTTGGATGCCTTCCCACTGTTTCCTTGTGCCGGCTGAACTCTGTGGAGGATTTGCCCGTGTGGGACGTTTTCTGCCACTCCCATTCCTTCTATCCCTCTCCTTCATACTTCATGCTGCAGGGGGCAGCTGAAGTTTGCTCTCGGGTAACATAGTTCCTGTGGGCTCCCTGGATACTGTGCGCAGGGCAATAATTGCTGCAGCAAAGATTGCAACCCCATCAGTTACACGGAGTCAATAGACCTTGGAACTTCCAAGGAGCAGTGGTGGGCCTCAGACAACAAGCCGAGGGTAGACCGATGGTTCACTATTGATCCGGACATGGTCTCAAATCCTGAACCCAGCTGGAACTGACATAGTAAACTTGACCCAAGCTGCACAGTGATACCATGAAGTAGGGAGAAAAGCCTATCAACCGTTTGGTGGAGGCGACAGTGATCCCTTCTCAACAACTTTGTGAGATTGCACAACCAAGTGAGTTCACCCATGGACATGACTTCTGCCTGTACAATTTGGTGCCTACAGAACCATATATCGTGGCAGGCAGAACATGCAACTCGTAGCTCATCATCATCAGCCCTACCAGGCACCGTCCTGAGCGGCATTGGTCGGATGTAACGCTGGTTGTCGATTAAGGTAAAGACGGCGCCAAACTGCCTAAACTATGCCAATGTTAGCTCGAATTCTTGTTCAAACTGCTGATGGCCTTGATTTGAGGCGTATGGCATCCCTGGCATCCTAGGCATTTACCCGCAATTTGGGCCCATGTCTGTTCTTGCTGTCAGACTGCTGCCTTTGACTCGCGCCATTCTGGAGAGATCCATCCACATGGTCCGTTTTGACTGCTAGAAAGCGAGTGGGTGGTGGCTGCAAACATGACAGATAGATCAATACAGTATCAGTATCGTCAGATGTTGCAAAGTGCTTCTGGCTCGAATCTGGAAATGTCCGTGTAAAGATAAGAAAGGTGCCAAACGAGAGCACATGTCCGTGTCCCGATAACACGCCGAGCCTCACATTGGCCACCTCCCCGGAAAGTCCTGTTGATCCGTGTGTCGGGTCCCGGCAGTTGAATGGTTTCCAGTAATGCCGGTCGCCGAAGTGTGTGGGTGGGCTGGCTCGCCCGGGTAGAGTGCAACACCGTACGATATGACCTTGAGGCCGCCCGTGAAAGAACCGCCCATGAAAGAAGAGCCTCTTAAAGAAGGACCCGATGTTTGTTGATACTGCATCTGTACTCCGCAGTTGAACGTGGACACACCAAAATCTGGAAAAATGATGATCAATGTGCGAACCGCCGACTCAGTTGTTGACACGCTCAAGTTGCAGGCTTGTCCGTGGCAAAGCACCATCCAGCCAGGCTCATGTCGCGAGCCGCCGCCTCACTCTCGTCAGGCTATTTCTTACAGGTCAACTTTAAGCTGAGGCCTCTGTGGGCCCGGGGACCCTGGTTCATGCCTTTGGCGAGATGTCCGGTCCGGGACTTGGATCCAGTGAGGCCTGAGATATTCGGCCTTGAACCACTCCGGAGAGGAAATGTGTTTGTCAAGAAGGGCTCAAGTTTCCGTCCTGTAGCACCTCACCATCTTTGTCCTCTCCGAGACCATCTATGTCCTACACAATAGGAGTCGTCACGGACATGTGTGCTCGTCCATTTGAGGCCCCACCGTGGGAATCGCAGGGCGAACCAACTCTCCACCACATCGCTGATTCCCAGCCCCAGATGGCGGACTCCGTGGGCTTCTTAGCGGCTCACGGCGGCTCTCAGTGGCTGGTTTCTGGCCCCCAGCGGACTCTATCACCCCAGGGCGGCCCCGCGGGATGCAGCTCGGCGGCGACTGGCCTGTGCTCACCGAATCGATTGGAGGCGGAGTCGTGATTGCGGTTCAGCCTTGCCAGATAGACAAGACGATAGTCGATACGAGAAGAGAGCCTTGGTGAATGGCTGGAGTCTGGACGACATGTCAGTATTGGAGGTCATTGAGAGAGCTGGGCTGTTGGACGGCCTGCCCGAGATAAAGAACTAAACTTGACAAGAAACGTGAGAGGTATCAACAAATAAGTAGAGCGAAAAGCAAGCAGCCACGCAACGTCTCGTCGTTAAAGGTCGAAACCGTCCCAGCGGAGCGTTGCGCATGAATGGTGAGTCCGTCTCTTGAATCTCACGCGGCCAGCCAGGCAGCAGCCAATAGAAGCCTCCGATTCACCTCAGAGGCGCCCCCCAACTCACCCAATGCGCCATTGTCCCGTGGCAGTGCATGAGGCAACCGCCCTTGGAGGGGAAACCGACGGGAGACAAGGGGACAAGGGGATATGTACAGTACCAACGGGCACGATGTGAATGTGGAGAGGCTGGCTGGCGGTCCCGTCACTTTCGTTGCTGTTGTTGAACAACCAGGCTGTCCGAATGACTCCCACCTGTATTAGTACTTGCTAGGTTGAACGCCGATCCAGGGTCGAGGTACCAATGCGGCTGCGAGCTGTACCACGTTGAGGCTGCCTTTAGTGAACGTTTCAGGTATCTCGACTCAAGCTCCAAGTACCTACCCTTGTGAAGCACTGCAGTCAGACCCCGTCTTACCTTTCTGTACATCCACTTGTGCGCGCCATGGTCCATGGAGAAGTACAGTAGCAGGTTGCAGGTCGCAGGTAAGGCAGGCAGGTAGGAGGTGCATGCGGCGTCGGAGAGCACACGGAGCCATTGGCTGCCTGGAAAGTGAACTTCAAACAACCTTGGAGGTCCCTTCAAAAAGACCGTCTCCCTGTTGCCTCAGGGCGTTCCGCACTTCTTCTCTCCTTTCCCTCTTCTTCCTCCTCCATCAGCAATCTTCACTTTTGTGACTCTGGACTCTCGCCGTTGTATCGATTGCCTGCCTATCGTCGCCCCAACAAGCCCTCTCCCGCCGTTCTTGTCCCAATCCGGCTCCCTCGGTGTCTCTTGTACCTCCGTCGCCTCACCCTCGTCCTTGTCGCACGCGATCTCGGCTCTCCTCGCTACCATTTACGTTCCGTTGTCTGTCTTATCCGCCATTCCATCTTCCAACCTCCACCTCTGCCTTCTCCCCACCCCCGCTCCGGCTTCCGCACCCGCTGCAACCGCTCCGTGTCGTCGCCTCAACAATCTTTCGTGCTCCCTTGATTTCCCGGCTTTTGCATTGCAGCTTGCGTGCTTCGTTCTGCTAGTTAGCCAGCTCTTTCGAGCTCGAAACTTGCACATTGTAGCTTTATGTCAGAGCAAGTCAACCCCAATGCAATGATGGAGTTTGAATCTGCAGACCCAAGCTTCTCCGTCAGTTGGCTGCTCGGCCTACAGCCTTATCAGCATAAATCCACAAGCCCGTCCTGGGCGAAGCAGTACCAAACAAATGACCCCCATTTTCGCGTGAGCCGTCTTCTTGGCCTCATTCCCAGTCGCAAACCTCGCCGAACCAGAAAGCGGCGCAATCGCTCCAAGACTGTAAATCAACTCGTGGAGCCTACTCCAGAGGAAAGCGAAGACAGTGACGACGAAGATGTGGATGCCTTTTGCATTGGAAAATTGTTTGGCGATGTCCCATACGATACTGAAGATGAAAGCGAGTCGGAATCGGAGGACAAGCCTGCAGAGGAGGAGACAGAACCTCCTATCTTGGCAGAGCCAGGTTTCCTGGACCTCTGTAAACAGATGGAGGAGCTCCTCGAAGAGATCGAGTAAGCCGTCTAAGAAACAACAATCGCCTCGAGATCTGTAACTGACTATTCCCAAGGAAATCACAGCAAGAAGACCTAGACGACGCCGACAACGAATCTATAGACGGCCTCGACCCCGAACAGTGCGAAGATGAGTCGCCTTCGCGACTTGAGTGGCTGCGACAGAAGGAGGTGGAAAAGGCCGAAAACAAGTATCTCGACCGACTCATGTCCTTGCCTGGCCTCGAGGAGACCAAAGCCTTCTTCCTGCATGCAAAGGCCAAGGTCCAGGCTTCGCAGAGACGCGAAACCGACTTCAAGAGGGAGAACTTTGATGCCGTATTCATGGGTAACGAAGGAACTGGCAAGACGATGCTCGCCCGCCTCTATGCCAAGTTCCTTGCTTCTCTTGGTGTTGTCAAGAAGGCAGGATCAATCACTGGCATCAGCAGATTCTCGGCCTATAGCATGTCCAAGACATCAACCCTCAGCACCATCCACAGCACATGTAATGCGTGCGGCGGCTGTGTAAGCCAATTGCCCTTCCTACCCGAGCCATGAAATGCTGACTCAATTAGATTGCCATCATTGACCACGCTCATCTCATGGATAATGATGATTGCAACCTGTGGAACTTCTACGTTAGGTCACAAGATCTCCCTGGAAAGGTGGTCATCATTCTTGCTGGCAACGGACAATGGGGACTGTCAGATCAACTGGGCTACAGTGCTGAGGTCTCGAACCACTTCCCTGTGCTGAAGCTGCCAAACTACACCCAGGAAGAGCTACAGATTGTCTTCCACGGAATGATGCGCAAGTGGTTCAAGAACAAGATGGAGGTCGAAGGAGGGTACGACGGCCTCTTTGTCAAGATTCTGATCCGCAGAATCACCCAAGGCATGAATGAGAAGACGTTTGGCAACATTTGGCCTGTCAGAAAAGCATTCCTCGAAGCTTGTAGACGGCAGGTTGAACGCTTCCGTCAAGCTAGGAGGGATGGAAATTACTTGGAAGACTTCAAGATGACCAAGGAGGACCTTCTCGGTAACAAGCCTTCACTTGGTCCTGACAAGAGTCCTGCCTGGAAGGAGCTGCAGGAGCTTGTTGGATTGGATACCGTCAAGGAGGCCATCCTTTCAGTGGTGAGCCAGGTCAACCAGAACTACATTCGGGAGATGCGAGGTGATGATCCCTTGTATGTCTCACCGAATCGTGTGTTCCTGGGTGCTCCTGGCACTGGAAAGACAACAGTCGCAAAACTCTATGGTAGGATCCTGGCAGATTTCGGTCTTCTCTCAAAGGGCGATGTCATTGTCAAGAGCCCAACCGACCTTCTGGATCGCTATATCGGAGGATCCGAAAACAATACCAAAGAGGCATTGCGTGAGGCCAAGGGCAATGTTCTTATCATTGACGATGCCCATATGCTGGACCCCGGTACGAGCAGTAGTGGCACAACTAAGAATGGTGATTTCCGGGGTGCCATCATCGATACCATCGTCGCCGAGGTGACCGGAGCTCCTGGAGAGGATCGATGCGTCATTCTCTGTGGATATCCGGAGCAGATGAAGGAGATGTACGCCAACGCGAACCCCGGCTTGGCACGAAGATTCCCTCTCGACACAGCATTCCAGTTTGAGAACTTTAGCGAGGAGACACTTGGCAAGATCTTGGATCTGAAGATGACCAAGGAAAAGCTTGTGGCTACGGACAAGGCTCGCGAGGTTGCTATGGAGGTTCTGAAACGGGCTTCTGTGCGACCCAATTTTGGTAACGGAGGTGAGGTGGATAACATTCTCTCCAAGGCCATCTTGGCTCGTCTACGCCGCGTAGCCAAGGAGAAGTCGGAGGATGACGACCTGGACGCCCTTCCCCTGGAGCCTCAGGATTTCGATGCCGACTATGACCGTCTGTCGCAAGCTGTGTCCAATACTAGGGCTCTCTTCGACGGATTTGTCGGTTTCGAAGAGATCATCTCCAAGTTTGAGTCATACCAGTACATGGTTCAGGGCATGCGGCTACGCAAAGTCGACCCACGACCCTACGTGCCCTTCACGTACGTCTTCAAGGGACCACCAGGTACTGGTAAGACAACGACAGCACGAAAGCTGGGTCAAATCTTCTACGATATGGGCTTGCTTTCAGCCCCCGAGGTCGTAGATGTCTCGGCTTCACAACTCATCGGCGAGTACTGTGGACAGACAGGTCCCAAGACCCGCCGTCTGCTCGAGTCTGCCCTGGGCAAGGTGCTCTTCATTGACGAGGCGTATCGACTGGCAGGTAGCCGTGGATCCTTCGCCGAGGAGGCCGTGAGCGAGCTGGTAGACGCAGTGACGAAGCCGCAGTTTGCCCGCAAGCTGATTATCGTCCTGGCCGGATACGAAGAGGACATGGATCGCCTCTTGCGCAGTAACCAGGGCATCAAGAGTCGATTCGCAACTGAGCTCACCTTCCGACCTCTCCGAGCTGAGCAGTGCATCGAGCAGCTCCGCCAAGTTGTTGGAAAGGTTGGCATCACGATCCAGCAGACACCAGAGATGGATACCATTACACGGACATCTCTATTCTCTCTCCTTCAGCGTCTCAGCAACGACAAGGGTTGGGCGAGCGGCCGCAGCGTCGAGACTCTGGGAGAGCGGCTCATTGGGCACATCTTTAAGGAATGTGCAATCAAGGGCTACACTGGCGCCGAACTGAGCGTCTCTGGGAGGGAGCTGGTGACGATCCTTGGACAGACATCAGGCGTACCATACGCGGGCGTAAAGATGAGAGGCGGGCAGATCCCTATGGGAGCCAAGGTGATGACGCTGAAAGACCTAGAGAAATCTGATTAAGGGCGTTTTATGAAAAGAGCGATGTCAGGAGCGAGATTGGGTTTCTTTTTTTCTTTTTCTCAAGAGATACGCATACGACGGTTTATTACGATCTGCATCAAGAGCTGGGATTTATGATGGATGGATGGATGGATATGGATGGATGGATGGATATGGATGGATGGATGGATATGGATGGACGAGCATGAGTGTTGGGTGGAGTTTTGGAGTTTCGTCCGCACTCCTCTCGATAATTTGAATAATTTCAGCGGTAGCGAGACTTTTATGATATCAATGACTTTTTGCATTTGGGTTGATGAATGTTGATGTGTGACTGTCCTGTTTCTGTAATACAGTCTTGAGTGACGAAGCTCCTATCTATCATACATGATGATACAACTGGGCTGGGGTATAGTTACAATATGTTGGGGAATGGATAGTTAGAGTGATAGACACATTTGACTCCGACTAAAGTGATGTTAATGACTTATTCAAGGTCAAGCGTAACACTCTCTCTTAGGCGACTCGGTCCGTGACCTTGAGTACTGCTAGGTGTGCCCCTTCCAGGGCTATCATCCTTGTCGGTCTTGGACGTTTTGGATGCTCTGATCTCAATAGTAATAGAAGTCCTCCGCCTTTTTGTGCCATTGTTTGGAGGAGGAGGGGTTGTCGTGGGTGTAGAGGAAGTTCGGCTCGATCTGCTTTGACTCCGCGAGGCTCTTGATCGAGAAGGTTCCCCAACCTCAGTCAAAGCGACTGGGCCAGGAGTTATCTCTTCAACCTTGACAGCTGGAGAAACAACATCTACGCCTGGTCGAGTAGGAGCGGTGGTGCCCTGACCTTCATCTACTAGACTTTGTGCCCATGCCTCACGGAAGACGATACCTAGACTGACGGCAACCTCACGAGCAACACTGTTCCCAACGACACGGTACTGATCAGGAGGCGAACCAAGAATGACCTCGTGATCGCGAAAGCCCTGAGCGCGCCGAGCCTCCATGATGGTAAGAACACGATCCTCCTGCCAGTGCAGCGTACGACCGTTCTTTGCATCACTAGGACTCTGACTCGTGACGACAGTTTCGATGAGACGATCAGGACGCTGACGACCGTAGGCGTTAGACCAGGGATTAGAGCGACTTAGGGAACTGGCCGAGTCAGCGGGGAAGACGAGGCGCTCGGCAGGTGTGAGGACGCCAGCGCCGGCCTTCTTGCGGTCAGGGCCGTACCAGGCCTGGGCAAAGTTCATGCCGTAGGGACGCGTGGGGATTAAGTTGATCTTGTTTCGGAGCTGTCGTGTTGCGCCGAGGGAGATGCGGTGATCTGGGAAGGGGATGTATATGTCTGGTTTAGAGTCGTAGACGGGAGGAAGATCGGCTGTTGCAGCTTGGGCGGAGACAAAGTCGAAGGGTGTGGCTGAGGGCATTATACGTTCTGCCATAGGTTCACCGGTGGGTAGGTTACCCAGACTGAAGGAGTTGGTATTAGGAGGATGAGCATGTGTCGGGTGAGGTCGACGAGGGAGTCGATGACCCGGAGCAGCAAAGGCGAGAAAGACTCTGGCACGACGCTGAGGAGAACCACAAGCTGAGGCGTCAAGAAAGAAGAAGTGAGTCTGATATCCGAGACCGACGATGGCGCAGATCAACTGGCTAAAGACGTCCTGATCACGGTTCGACTTGCGTTGGACGATGCCAGGAACGTTCTCAAGGAGGCCATATCTCGGGCGGTACAGATCGATAAAGGAGCCAAAGGCAGCGACGAGAGATTGGTTCTTCCGCTGAGTTATCGTAGTCTTGTCGTTTGTAAGAAGTGAGAAGCCAGGACAGGGGCTACCACCAGAGATAAAGTCGACATCGCCAACCATAGGGACATTGTCCGCAAACTCTCCTTGAATAGCCAACCGCTGTAGTTCATCGATGGAGCCAAGAAAGGGGGAAACAGCTCCAGGACCTGCCGTGTTGGCCATGTACGTGTGCATAGCCTTTTCGTTAAAGTCATTTGCCCAGCGCATCTCAATGCCACCCCCATCTTCGAGTCCACGTCCAAAGTTTCCGCCGCCACAGAAGAGATCCAGACCTCGGAGTCGCTGGATAGGTTCAGATGGGTCGAATCCTTGTTTTAGCGTAGTAGGAAATGTCTCGAGAGGAATATATGATCGAGTTCCAGTGTCTTTGTCGTGGATCTCTTGATGTGTGATGTAAAAGAAACCTCCTACTCCGTTTCGATCGTAGGGTGCAGAAATCTGTTGACTAGCCCCAAAGAACCGCACGAAACATGGTTCCAGAACGCGTCTTCTCTTTACCTCGACTAAGTTCTCACTATACACCAACTCATTCAGTCGAGCTTTTGGTGCTTTGGGATCAACCTGTCCTCTCCTTAGCAACCGTCGGAACCTGTAGATACCACTGCGATCCTCCTCATAAGAGGCCACAAACTCGCATGGCTCAGAAAGACCGCTTTGCTTGTCAAGGATAACAAGTCGTGTCTCTCCAGGTTCAAACTCTGGAGCCTTGGGGGCCTTTGTTGTGTGAGAACAATGAAGGTGATCATTCTCCAGAGTAATCCACTTGCGCTCATCGCATATATATGTTTGTCGACAGAAGAATTCAGCGGTTGTGGCTGATGTTCCTCCAAATTCGACATTGTGCACACCCAAGACCTCGCTTTCCCGTATTTTCCTCGTCTCTCCACAGGAGCAGTGATCTGAGAGGAACAATTCATTGTTCCACGGATACTTCATCAGGCCGCACAAGGTGTCAACAGGTCTGTAATACCAAATGACATCAAAGGATCGACGGCCGCGCTTATCCGTGTGTACTCGCTGAACCAGCGCTAGCCAGCGATCAACGTCGTGAAACCCATGTGAGATATCACGTCGCCACATGGTGTCTGACTCTTCACCATCTCGCTGCGTCGAGATGGTGTCTCCTGGCTGAATATCACGAATCTGCTGCGTCTCAGCTGTCGATATGTCTTTTGCGGTAGTATGAAGCGGCGCAGGTAGCTCAAGATGGCGTTTCCGGATCAGCTGATTGCGCATGGTTTTCGTCTTGTCGCTTAGCGGCATTGCCTCGAGGCGGTCGCCAAAGGGGAGATGGGAGAAGCAGTCGTACATGTACTGCGTGACAATCGTCGACTGACTGTCTTTGTTACTGTTGTTGTTCTTTGTGTCTGCCGGCGTCTGGTCCTCAGGTGTCCCGTCAAGACTGCTCTCAGTTGGTGACTCATCTTGATACTGAGACTTTCTCTTCCTCCTTCGGCGACCATCCTTCTTCTCCTCTGGTGGAAACTTCGGATACTGTCTGAACTCCCATATCTCAGCCCACAGACTGTGCTTGTACGTCTTGCTGGCTCCCAGCACACCAATCGCTTCTTTATGAAGGAATCCCAGGTTAGCCACGACAGCTGATCGAAAGTCGTCACTTGGGAACTGCTTCCTCCACGCAACAAAAACAGGTGCCTTGCCATGTGTCTTGGCCAGCCAACTGCTAAAGGTCGCACGGAAGTGAAAGATGGTCACGTCAAGACGACTCTCGCCCATCACCTTAAGATAGTCGACAAAATGCTTGGCCAGATCCGCCACCCATAGAAACGGGTTGAAGAAGCGCCGGTACTCCTTAGCCGGGCGGTTCAAACGGTAATAGACCTCGCGTGTCGAGTTGAAGACTGACTGAAGCCAGATCTTGTCGCGGACCGTGTGCTTGGACAGAGTACCATAGTTGTCAATAGGCAGCGCAGCAATTCGTACTCGACGGACGAAGAAAGCTGTATCGCCAACGCTGAGTCTCCCATCAAAAAAGAAACCCCCAAAACCATTCTTGGTGTCAAGATTATGCAAAGAGCACATCTCTTCCGGATATCTTGGACGGTCGCAGTAAATTGCAAAGTCGTCAAGCTGAAACTCGACAAAGTCATCAATATCCTGACCGGCCTGCTTTGCAGCCTCAAAGAGAGTATCAAAAGCTATGCGCTCTCTGACAATCGGTACATCAGGCTCGAAAGGTTCGTAGCATGACCGTGGTATGAGGAGTAAACTCTCTGGAAGTTCGACCCTCACTGTCTTGCTAAGTGGCTGCGTCTTGCTGAGCGGTTGTATATCCGGCGTTTCTGACTCTTCTGCTTTGACCTCTATGAACTCCTCGATTGGAGTTGTCGTCTCATCAAGGACTGGAGCCATGTCTTCATCCTCGACATCTGGTTCAAGGGCCTGGAGCAGCTCATCATCGATGCCATCAAAGAGACCACCCTCAAAACTTGGATAATAGTTTGGCGGGCCTTCCGGTAGAGGATCCGGTAAGAGGTCGATATCTTCCATCGGAGTCATGCGTTCCTCTTGTTCCATCTCACCAAACTTGGTCCATACCGTAGGCGCATCCTGATGGAGAGCGGCTGACGGCTCCTGACGGCCAAAGGCGTTTCCAAAGACATGATCAAACGAGTGTCCATGTCCCAGAGGTGACTGCCAGTCAATGTCGTGACTATCCAACGTCTCTGGATGAATGTCTAACCCGTCATCTCCCAGGTCTAACGGCTGATGTAACGTTAGGGTCATGTCGTCTTCTAAAGGGGCAAGGATCTCACCGGCATATTGAAGTGTGAAGCTCATGCTATCGCATATACATGACTGTCTGTGGATGCTGAAATGAATGTGTAGGAAAGGTGTTTGTAGGTGACGAGAAAATCCAGCTCAACCTGAAAGTGGCTTGTATAAAACTCGACACGCGCTCTGATATGGAGAGTGAGGTAGTTGCTCGTCTCCTCTCAGCCAGAGCCTTGTCTGATCCTAACAAAACAAGAAAAACAAGTCTTGATGTTTAGATGAAGTTGTCAATTCTCTCGATATTGACACACAAGAGAAAACAATTTTCGGAAAGATTTGTCCTTGATACGCACGGCGCGTGACTCGCGATATCCACAACAACACCTCTTCTCCTTGTAAAAGACCCAAAGAAAAACCCAGGATCTATAATCACAAGAATGAAAATATTCCCGCGACTCTGAGGAATGAGTAAAAAGAAATTCGAGGGCGCAATTTGAGTCGCGTTTTCTTTGAGGCGAGGATGTAAAAGACGTGAGGATTTTGGTTTGCAGGGGACGTGTGCCATAGAAAAAATATTGGATCCTAAACCCATTGAGTTGTGTGGAGACCTTGAAGTGGTTTAGCGCCATTTCGATTTCAATTCACCTCTAACTGTTTTTAGTCATGGTTCAAGGCAGCAAGCAACCACCATCGCATCTATCGCCTCTTCACGAGAGAAGTCCTGATATCACATAGCATCACATCTTCTTAGTTTTGTGCCAATTGGAAAGGGTAAAGCCATTCTATTACAGCTTTTCATGATGTAACTAAAACACATGCACCGACCGTTATCTCTAGTGGTATCTCCCTGGTTCCAGAACGCCAATCTAAAATGCAAATCATGAAAAGCCATGAATGTATACCCCTTAACGACGTCGTCGGAATCTGCTGTTGTATCCCGGTCCACCCTTGGCTCCATGATTTCGTAGCTTCAGGCGCTGGAAGTTTGCATGAGCTAGCTCATTAACCTTTCGTGCCGCCTTCTTCACTGTGCCCTCCTTCTTAGCTGCGGGCTTCTTCTTCTTCTCAGGCTTCTCCAAATCAAATTCTCCATCGTCGTCGGGGTTCTGTGTCTCAGGAACGAAATCATCATTCTCCACATCACTTCCAGGACCCTCGCCCAGGTTGGCTGGTCTCTTCGTTTGGATCGGGCGCATCTTGACCAGTCTCGTCGTCCGCTTCTGGCCCTTCTTCTTGTATGTTCGCATGGGTTGGCCATCGCGTTCCAATTGATCCTCCACCGGGCTGTCGTACATGCCCTCATCATCAAATCCGCCGAGGGGCAGTTGGCGTGTTTGAGTGTCTGCAACCAACACATCGTCCTTCGGCTTAGGCGGGAATAGCGTCTTGGGCTTGGGCTCGCCCATATCCTCATTCTCTATCTCTCTCAACGCGTCCAAATCGTCGTCCAGATTTTCCTCCTCCACCTTTCGAAGGCTAGCAACAATCTCGCTTAGCCCCCTTGTGAAAGGCTTGCGTGGCAACCGTAGAGGCGCTGGAGCATCAAAGTCGTCATTCTCGTCGAGGACTGGAAGGGAATTGCGCTTCAGGAAAGCTGGTGTGTCAAACTGAAGCTTTGAGACTGATGAGGGAGTAACAGCGTCGACGTTTCCATCGC
>JABCKC010003302.1:0-10647 GCA_013186395.1 Fusarium papillatum | reverse complement strand
GAGTCCCCCTGTGCCATCCAGGCTGAGCCCGCTCCCGTCAGCACCACCGGCGCCAAGACCGGCTCCGGTTCCCGCCGCCGGCGCCGCTCCGCCAGGAAGGTCGCGAAGCGCAACCTGTAAACTTTTTACAGCGACTTGCAAATCCCCATGCGTCTGAGACGTGTGACTCTTCTTGGGACGGCTGTGGCCGAACTCGCTTCTCCCTAGTGGAGGGCGACGAAACTGCATCTGTCTAGATGGTTTTCTATTTTGTGTATATAGATTTTGCTCTCGCGTTTGCAGGGACATGTCTTCCAATGTATAAATTATTATTGCGGCTTGACTGTCCGTTATGTGACCTTACCCCTATTCTGAACTGCAACTCGTCACTCTTGATCTCGACTCTATTGTAACTCATTTCCGGCCCTTCCGAGTTAGTTCGGACTCTATGTTTAGCTGAATCAATTGCATTGGAAATTGATATGTAAGTACATAACGAGCGATAATCTTGCTTGGAGACTCCCAGTGCAAGGCAAATAACCTAACTAGATCACGTAACTAACCCCTCGACCCTTCTCTCACCAACTAAGCCTCATTCAACTTCTCAGACTCGGTGTAAAATGACGGCAGAGGCTCTAGATCCTTTCGTAGAACCCACTTCTTAAAGTGCCACACAGCATTCTTGATTTGATAGCTGGCATGTTTCCTCGTGCTGACACCAAACACTTGGTCGAGCTCCTCCAGCGTCAGGGCCTTGGTCTCGGGCACAAACAGCAGGATGAGGAACCATAGGGCAGCACACCACGCAGCGTACCAGCCAAAGGCACCCGTGGGCGTGAAGCTGGAGCGTAGACGCGGCCATGTCATGGAGATGACAAAGTTGAAGCACCAGGTTGTCGCCGTGGCCCACGACATGCCCACATCTCGTACATGAACAGGGAATGCCTCGGCCGAGTAGGTAAAGGGCACTGGACCTTCACCAGGTGAGTAGAATACCTCAAAGAGATACATTCCTGTCGTCACTAGCCCAACCTTGGCTTTGTTGCTGTTGGCATAAAAGGCTAGTCCGGTCCAGAGGAGGAACACAGAGAGCCAGGGGAATGTGAAGAGCAGTAAGTTTCTGCGGCCCCATTTGTCGATCGTGAATAGAGCAGGAAGAGCGAATACCCAGTTTAGGATGCCTGTTCCCATTGAGGCCAGGAGAGCCGAGTTGGTCGAGTAGCCTGACTCGATGAAGATGGTGGTGGAATAGTACGCAATGATATTCACTCCACAAAACTACATCATGTTAGTTAATGTTGAAATAAATCGACCTAACAGGGAAACAGACCTGTTGACCAAACATCACAATCCATGTTGCCAAGGTTGCGCGTCTGTTCCGCGGCACAGTAAAAAGTTCAACAAACTGAGTAAAGAGGTTTTTGCCCTTGTTTGCTTCACGCTCAAGTTCTACGCCGACATATGTGTAATAGGTGTCACGCGCAGCCTGGACATTGGTGTATCTGAGACGTTGAAACGATCTAAATGCCTTGGAGATTTTGTTGTGCTGGATGTACCATCTGGTCTGGTCAATAAGGGGGCATTCAGGGGCGAAAGGAGCAAGCTCACCTAGGCGATTCAGGACAATAGTAAACTTGAGCGCAGACAATCAGGGGGAGAACGACTGTACTACCAAGCATGAGGCGCCAGCCCAAGTTGGGGTCGATGCCGGTTGAAGGGCCAAAGGCACTGTTGTCATTAGCATTGCTCCTAGGCACCGCTCAAGGAGAAGACATACACTCCCATGATGTTACCCAGCATGATACCAAAAGCCGTCCACATTTGCCATTCTGATCAGCGTTAGTTGAGATATATGTGATGAGAGATTCGTGACAACTTACGCATAACCAAAGCTCCTCGAATAGGGGCAGGCGCACACTCGGCAGCATAAACAGGAACAGTCGAAGACTTGGGACCAATACCAAAACCGAGAACAAACCTAGCGATAAAGAGGTTCACCCAAGAGTTTGCAACTCCCTCCCAGACAGAAGCAACTGCTGCGATGAGGCACGACACGAAGATGGTACCTCGACGGCCGAGGTAGCGGTTGAGCGGCTCGGTCAACCAGCATCCGATGATGGCACAGCAGAGATAGGGAGCTCCGACGATGAGTCCAGTGAGGTTGTCTTGCATGCTGGCTGAGAACCGCGTCACGTCGGGTCCTGCTACATTGAGATCTGACAAGTATAGTGCCTGAGCACCATTATTGACAGTCTCATCCATCCCCTGGACCGCAGCAGCCAGTGAACACATGACGCAAAGCCAATAAAGAGCAAAAGGTTGTGACCACCGATGTGTATGCTCCCGCTCAAGGACCTCCTTGTCTTCAGCAGACAGCTCAGGCATGTGCTGCGCCTGTCGAGGGGACTGTGCGACGAGGGCGCCCTTGCGAAAGTCGTCATGAAAGTCCATGAGGTCAAACTTACGGCAGAACTCTTCCACGTCTGTCATCAGCTCCTCTTTTGTTCTGATGGAGAGGGGGTTCTCGAATGCCTCGGCGAGGTGGTCAGGGTCGACGGCTGAGGAACGACGACGAGGGGCATTCTCGACCCTTTCGGTGCTGCCTAATTCAGGGCCTGGGACGGTTTCCTTGGTGTCTTTCTCCATTTTGCTTCAATGGGTCACTCAAGGTTCTGAAGATCTAGTGTCATCATTCATCAAGTCTGAGCGAAGAAGGAACTTCAGCCTAGATATAAGCGGACACTGCCTACTAACCCCAGACCCTAGAGCCCAAGTTCTCCATGCTCCCCGCAAGGATCGACGTCCAAGATACCTTCTCTCGACCTCAATGATTAAAAAAAACCCACCATCCATAACGTCGTCCTGAAGAGTTGATGAGTCGCGTACCAAGATATGACTTCATACCCGCGGTGTTCCCGAACAGAAAGTTCCAATGAATGAGGTCATCGAAACCACGGTCAGAACAAGCTTACTCGCCAAATCTGCTACTAACCAGGCGGGATGATGGAATGGCGCTTCAACAAGATAGCCTTCGTGGTGTTGAGGACGGATAAGTCGGCTGGGTGTATCAGCGCTAATGCCAAGCACGGCATTTCTATTTTGTCATTTTGCTCTTGTTCCCCAGATTTTCTTTAGTCTCCGATTAATCTTCATTGGTGGGTAAGGGACGTTGGGAGTTGATCACTTTGATGGGCCAATTGGGTGTTGGAGTTGTCGGGGTAGGATTGCAGGTGAGGGAGGGCGACATTTGTCGATCAAAAGTGTTGCGGCTTTGTTAACTCTCTACCCACAATCGCAGGCAGCAGAATTTCGAATCCGAGATAACCGATATATTCATGGGCTTCCTTGTTCAAATGATGCCTTATAGGTGAGCAGGAGTTTGACACGTCAAGTTGGTTGTTTGATGCATTGCCATGGTTTATCTCATGGTGTGAGGGGCTTGACTTGGTTGGTCCTCGGGATAAAGATCACATAAACTCAACTCAAGACTGAGCTATCTCAAGCCGGAATGAATCTAGGACCGCATTCATGACAATGATGCTCCAATTGCCCATGCCCCAGGTCCAGCTTGGTTCTATCACCGCGTCAATCATGACTCCCGTCCCTCAAAACCCTCGAGTTCTTTATACTCTGGAATCCTCCAAGACCCCCTATTCTCCGGCAAGATCGAAAGAATGGCCTTGTCAATCTTCAACTTGGTCACCAAAGCCAGCAATGAATAAGAAATCTTGATACCAAGAGCAGACTCGGGATAAGCAATACCCGGCACAAACGGCGGCAACTTCTGAGACTGCTCAACATATGGCCTCAGAGTACTCTCGTATGCCTCTAACGCCTTGGGTATGTTGTTGCTGTTCCTTGCAATCTCTCCGCTGAGAACACAGGCTCCGATCAAGGCGAGTGTCGTACCCACACCCGTCAATGGCGACGGTGCATATCCAGCATCTCCAAGGAGAACAACTCGACCCTTGGACCAAGTTTTTGTCTTGATTTGTACGGCAGGCTGAGCGTAGAAGTCCTCTGCTTCGTTCATGGCCTCGATGAGCCGGGGAGCCTGCCACCCAGCATCCTGGAATATCTCACTGAAGAGCTTCTTCTGAGAGGCGACATCTTTCTTCATGGCTTCATCAAACTCCTTTTCATGAGACATGGTCAAAAGATACGCTTGCCCTCTGTCTTTGCTGTGCCAGCGTGTTGACATGACTCTTCGACCTGGTGCGCTGTAGACTGTCGCCAAATTCGGATCACCTGGTTTCCGTGGGAGGCCGTAGAAGCATCCGTTCAACCCGAGATAGCGTGTATATGTTGACTCGGGATCATCTTGGAACATTTTTCGTCGTAATCTTGATCCTTGACCGTCGGCTGCAATGAGCAAGTCGTAGGTCTCGGTAGTTCCTCCGGTGAGCTTCACATTGACTTTGTCGCCGACATTCTCAAAGCTCTCAATTGAAGTTCCAAAGCGGTATTTTGTCCTTCCCTCTGCCGCGTCGTATATGATCTTGCATAGGTCACCTCTCATTATCTCATACTCGCTGGTGAAGGACTGTCTCCCTTTACCAGAGTCGTTTCGCTCTAGCAAGGCTTTCTGGTTCCCATGAGTGTCCACATATTGCAACCCGCCTTCATCGACAGCATGTTCCCGTATCTTGTCAAGTATCCCCATGCGTTTCGCGGCTTCGATGCCCTGCCCTCGGATGTCGATCTGCTGGCCACCTGTGCGCAGCGAGGGGAATCGCTCGAGGACGGTGCATGAGTGACCAAGACGTGACAGCCAAAACGCCGCAGCTGGACCAGCTATTCCACCTCCGGATATGAGAACTCGTAGTTGGGTCATTTTCGAGGATTGGATTGTGAGATGGCTGGGTATGGGTATACAAGTGATTGGTACCGCAATCGTGAACTAGACGAAAAACAAGTGCGCAATGGAAGATGTCCAGAGATAATCAGAGAAATGGGACAAGTTATCCGCTTTTCGTATCGATTCTTGGGAGCTTTGTTTATTTGCCGATCTTAGATTACAGTGTTTGATCAAAACCGAGGACGTCATTGACTCTGTAAATGAGAGAGTGGGTACAAATGAGACCTGACACTACCTAGGTAGGTAGACCAGCAAGCATAACGTCTCAATGTGAATTGCCTCATGAACAGCTCAAACAAATGGGATACTTCATTTAAATACCATGAAATTGATCTACAAGGCATCACTGTCAACCAATCCTCTGTGGTTTGCGAGTTACATCGAGAAGTTAGCTGAGACAAGCAGGCAATCTCGTCATAGACACAATCAATGCAGCTCTTGGGTGTACAAACTCGACAATAACCAAGCTTCTTTCAACATTCAGAGTTGAATAAACATACAAAATTATAGAAAGAGCCAAGAAATCAACCAAGATTGAGCCGTTATCCTTATAAAAAAGACAATCACAAGCAATAGAACGGAACCCTCACCTAAAATCTGCCCCTCCAAATAGCCCCACCTCCACCTGCTCCCGTTCCTTCCTTCGGCACCCCGCATCCCAGATCCGTTCCGCCATCCGCAAAACCCCAAAAGTCCCGTTCCGCGACAACCCGGCCCTACGGATCAACCGCTGCCATCACCAATCCTTCCTCTCCTTCTTCCTCCTCCTCCATCCCTTTTCCACCAACCCCAATTGCCTCCTCAAAAATGGCCCAGCCTCAAGGAAACCTCGCAAACCTACTCCCTCCCTCGTGGAAGACTTCCGTCACTGCCTGGCTCGCAGAGGATACCCCCTCGTTCGACTACGCCGGCTTCGTCGTCGGGGACGAACCCCGCGTCGCGACTCTCTGGGGGAAATCGGCTGGTGTCATTGCCGGTCGTCCCTTCTTCGATGAGGTCTTTACCCAGTGTGGCTGCACCGTCGAGTGGCATGCTGACGAGGCCACGGCCGTCGATCTGAGCAATGGCAAGCATCGTGTCGCCACTGTCAAGGGACCTGTCCGAGGTATTCTTCTCGGCGAGCGCGTCGCTCTGAACACACTTGCGAGATGCTCCGGTATCGCTACGAAGAGTCAGAGGCTAGTGACGATCGCCCGCAAGGCAGGATACAAGGGTGTTATTGCAGGAACGAGAAAGACGACCCCCGGGTTCCGTCTCGTTGAGAAATATGGCATGCTGGTTGGAGGCGCCGATGCGCATCGCATGGACCTCAGCGCCATGGTAATGCTCAAGGACAACCACGTTTGGAGCCGGGGTAGCATCACCGACGCCGTCAAGGCCGCCAAGTCTGTCGCGGGCTTCAGCATGAAGGTCGAGGTTGAGGTGCAGAGTGAGGCTGAAGCCGATGAGGCCATTGAAGCAGGCGCCGACGTCGTCATGCTCGACAACTTTACTGGTGACGGCGTCAAGGTCGCTGCGCAGAGCCTGAAGCAGCGTTGGCAAGGGAAGAGGCACTTCTTGCTCGAGGTCTCGGGAGGCCTGCAAGAGGACAACTTTGAGGCCTACTTGTGCAATGGTAAGTCATGGATTGCCTCATGTCAATGTTCTTCGCTAACAGAAGCAGACGTAGATATCCTTTCGACAAGTTCGATTCACCAGGGTGTACCGCATATTGACTTCTCACTCAAGATCGAGCACTAAGTCAAAATAAAAGATATCCAACAGTATTCATCATGCCCATTGTGATATTTTTTGCGCTCATATATCTCATCTGAATCACCCACGGGGACTCTGT
Organism: Fusarium papillatum; assembly: GCA_013186395.1. Lineage (NCBI taxonomy): Eukaryota > Fungi > Ascomycota > Sordariomycetes > Hypocreales > Nectriaceae > Fusarium > Fusarium papillatum. The sequence continues at coordinate 3,976 of JABCKC010003302.1, read as the reverse complement.
TAACGCCCGCCAAAATCATCTGCCAAGTCATGGATACCAAAAACTAAAAGGTCCGTTTGCGCCAAGTCCATGAGCATCCTCTTCTCCAATGTCCAGATCTGTCAGAGCGAAATACAAGTCAAATAGTAAACCCTCCATCCAACCATCCCCAATCTAGAAAACTGGTGGGACGTTCCAGCAACGTAAACTCAGACATGATATCGTTCAAGAGTCCACACTAAATAGACCCTTCACCCAAAAAGAAAAACTCGCCGAGAGAATCCAGGACCAGCAAGACTGTCTCACAGCGGCTTCGGATTGTCATGACACCAACGGTTGAGCTAGTCTCGACAGCGGCAACGATACCACGGATGGGTCTGGTTTCATGGGGCTGTTTGGCCCTTGCGCATTCATCTGGGGATACTCACTTCCAAGATGATAAGGCGGATTCGTCAGGTGTACAAAGTTACTTAGAGTGATCAAGATGCTTACCCATAACCATGTGTGAGGACAGTTCTAAAAACCTCTGCTCATCGTCAACTATCATGAAACTGTCCTCTGAATAAACATCAACAATGATTTCGCCAATCACTATACTCTCAACCAGGTCATCACCTAAAGATAGGCAGCCCCTGTCTGACAAGACATTCCAGAACGTCAGCGTCTCGGCCAGTCTCGGCCTCAATCCAAGACCACGGTTCATCACCATCAATATGAAACTCGTTCTACACAATGTCACGCATCACATCAAAAGGGGACTGTCTTTGGCGTAATCACTGTGCCATTTCATGTCTATCGACAAGCTTCTCTTTATCAGAGGCATGCAAAACAAAACACCCTTTTAGTAAACCCCAAACGGGCCTGACTCGGATCTCATCGTTGGCTATCATCCGCAACCAGAACAAGTCCTTCTGTGAGCCAGGCAACGAATAGAAGATGCATGTGGTTCATTCGCGAGAAAAAGACCAACAGCCATTCTCCTTATCCCTTTCCATCCCTCGCGCGCCATTTCCATCCGATGCGATTTTCATCAAAGACGCCAGGCATGTAGAGACAAGAACATGAGAAGAAAAGTCGGCCAAGTGGCCATGTTTGAGCAAAGAAGATCGTAAAGTACGATGTTGCGTAACGTACATTTGAGAATCGAAAATGAGAAAAATGAAAATAGTGCCTTGGACGCGGACTACCGGCATCGTTTTATACACTCGCAGTATGCAAGTGACGTGCCCAACCAAGAAAACCTGGCTTATCAAATCCGGAGGTATAGACAGCCTTTACCGCTCATGACGAGAGGGGCCATTCGTGCCTTCTTAGACGGTGACGCGCTTCTCACCCTTGGGCTGGAGGACGTTGTCGCCGTAGCGGCCGCCAAAGTTACCTGAAATGCAATGTTAGTCTCTTGACTTAGAAGTCCAAGTAGGAGTGTGCGGTACTTACCCTGAGATTTGTAGTTGCAGACGGTGTACCAAGAGGGGTACTGGAGGACGGAGCCAGCAGGGCACTTGACAGTGGCGCAGCCGACCTTGGTGGTGTCCTTCCAGACAACCTGGGTGAAGTGGCCGTAGAGCTGGATGTCCATGCCATCAGGGGGGTTCTCCTGGCCGTAGTAGGCCCAGTTGCCCATCTCAGAGTTGTACCACTGGTTGGTGATACCACCGGCGGCGGACTTCTTCTGCATGTCATCAATGTCACCGGTAGCACCCCAAGAGGCGAGGTTCTGGCCGTAGCCACCGTTGCCCTGAGTCCTATGTAGGGGTCAGTGTACAGTTCAACAACACAGCAGACTTCAACTTACATGTCGTGCTCGAAAACGCAGCCGTTGGCGGTGTTCTCAGCGTAGCCGGCGAGGGTCTCGTCCCAGACCAGATCGGGAGCAGAGTGGTTGGCACGGTGAATGTTGTGGTAGTTGAGCATGATGGACGTGTAGTCACCCTCGAGAGACAGGTCGTAAGAGCCGCTGGAGCTGCCAGACTCCTCAGTCGCAGTCTCGGTGGCAACAGGCTCAGCCTCAGCCTCGGTGGTGGGCTCCTGCTTGGTGGTGACAACGACAACAGAAGGCTCCTCCGACACGGGCTCAGGCTCGGGCTCGACGTAGGTAGGCTTGGGGGCGGGAGCAACCGTCTTGGTGGTAGGCTGCTGCTTGGTTTGACGGGTCACGGGCTTCTCAACCACGGTGGTGGTAGGCTCAGGAGCAGGCGCCTCGGGCTCCTCAAGGAAGACAACGGCGGTGGGAGCAGGCTTCTCGGGGGCATCGCCCTCGGTGACAGTGACGGTGACAAACTCATAGACCCACTCGGTGGTGAGAGCACGCTTCACGAGACGCTTCTCGAGAGGAGCGCGGATGGGGCTGGCCGAGGCCAGGATGGCGCTAGCGCCGACAAGGAACATAGACGCCTTCATGGTGATCGGTACAGAAGCACGAGACGAAAATGAGGTGAACTGGAATCGAGTCAGTTAAATAAGCTCTGGGGGTATTAGGTGTGGCTGAATTCGGTTGAGTCGACAAGGGATCAGTGCCGCTTGGCAGGAGCTGTCTCCGTGGACGTTGGACGAAAGCGATGAGGCTGGCTGGACAAGGGAGTGGAATGTTGTTTCTTGTAGGGAATGTGTAAAGGAGCGTGGATGCGAACGTGTAAGACATTTGTTGATAGTCAAGATTCGGGGAAGGGGGTCCATGAGCGACATGATATCTGTCTCTTGGTGTTGCAAATGCAGTCCCTCCCCTCAAGGGAGGGGCTTTGTCGTCGATATCGGTTCTGACAGCCAGGTCGGGGAAGTGCTTTGTCGTGGAGCTTTGTCGAGGGCAGCACCAGAACCATTGGTGTTCACACAAGGGAGGGAAATCGATAGTTGCTCCATCAAAGGCTGAGACGGTGGAGAACAAGGCAAGACAATGAAAGCATAGAGCGGATGCAGGAACACGGGTGCGAGGCTCAGACAAAGTGACTCAGGCTTACCTTTGTGGGATGTTTTGAGGTTGGTGGTAGTGGTTGGAGTGTCGCGTTGGGATAGTCGGACTATCGGTGGTGATTCAGAACCAGTCTGGGAGCGGTCGACAGCACTGCTGAAGCTGAGGATTCCGTCTAGGAGCCTCGGAGTATCAAGAGTTTGGTGTGGTTGGACAACAAAGGTGAGGTCCAACGATAAAGGAATGACAGAGAAGGGAGAGCCGAAGGAGCGACGACTTGGTCTGCTTTGCGATGCCGAAGGGGAGATCGGGGAGGAAGTCGAGGGCTATTTCAACGGTTCAACCGGAGGGGCTTGGCTTTGAGTTTTGTGGTAAAAGGAGTGGACTGCAATGTCGTAGACACGCAAACAAAGGAGTGGACAGCCGAAGGTGGAGAGAAAAGAAGGTCGGGCCCTGCTAGCGGTCGACGAGACTCTTGAACTTGGAGGGGGGTGAAGAGGGAGAGGTAAAAAGGTCGAGATGGCTTCAGGCGGACGAGGACGTTAAAAAGGAACCGCACGGCGGGTCGCAGACGGCCGGCCGCTGCGAGACCAGGGATGATTGGCTGCGCGGTATGGATTGGATGCTTCGCAGGGGATCCAGGGATCTCGCCGGGGGCTGCAGAGGAGTCGAGCGAGTGCCTGGAGGAGGTGAGCCGGGGGTGTCTGCGAGAGGTGCGCTAGCACGGCAGGGGTCGCATCGCAGCACGTACAATGAGAAAATGAGTGGAAGGTTTGTTAGTGAGAGCGCCTGTGGTGAGGTCTGAAGCTTGTCGGTGGCGTCTCTTGGAAGCGTGAGAGTGGAGGGGAGGCGAAGAGAGGTGGAGGCGTTTCGAAGGGAAAGTGGAAGGGCGACGCCCCAGAAACGGGAAGGAAAGACCCCAGCGAGGAGGAGATGAGGCTTGTTTGGGGCGCCTCGCCAAGGACATGGCAGCTGGCCAGCACTGGCTGTGAGGTTCCAATGCACTGATGCTAGACTGACCCCTGGCGCTGAGCGCTTCCATAGTGGGGTCGCGTGCGCCAGGGGCATGCTTCCCTGTTGGGCGCTAGA
>JABCKC010003301.1:0-17059 GCA_013186395.1 Fusarium papillatum | reverse complement strand
TTTTTTTCTGTTTCGGATCAGATCAGGGGGTCAGCAGTTACAATAACAAAACAAAAGACACAAAATTCAGGCGATGCAGAAGCAAAAGAAGTCGGCTCACGAGCTGGGCCCAGAAAGCAAAAGGTGGGCAAGCCCGCCCACTCGGACCTCGGAGCCAATGGTTTTCCCTGCTAACTAGTCGACCATCGACCAAGTTGGATAAAATGAGACATTAACTTATCGCGCGCCGTCCGTCGCGCCTGAAGCGGGCGACTATGGTTTGTTCTAGTCCTGGTCGGTCCAGGCCCAGATGGGNNCCAGATTGATGGGACAAGTGAATGTGCGGTGCGTGCTACTGCGCTGTAGCCTTGGCAACGCTCATTAAGCTCAACCACTCACTCAATTGCCAGTCTTGAGTGCTTGCTTCCATTGCACGAGACATTGCTTGCTGCATCTGCTGTGACACAGCAGCAAGCAATTCTCCGATTGGGCTTGATAGGAATGACCCATGCTCGTGTCTCACTTGGGACGAGCTGCTCGGAGAAGCAAGCCATGAGAGAGAGAGAGAAAGAGAGAAAGAGTTGTGATACATACTTTAATGTATGGCCGCAACTCAAGACGGGCACAAGATGTAGGTAGTCCAATGTCAAGGAAACAGTAGGTGAAAGATGCTTTGACCTTCAAAAGATCACACGGGCGAGGATTGTATTGTTTATGGCGGTGAGCCTTCTGAGTGCAACCAAGCGAGATACACGTGCAACTGAACCTCAGAGAGAGTTGTCGCACCATGCTCCAAGTCGCCTGAAAGTTGCGAGACTGCTGAGTAGAACGAGAAAATGGGGTCATAGATGGGATGTTCGGGAGCAAGCGCAAGCCCAAGTCCATATCTAATCCAACATCTGCCCCTTGTCTTGCCTCGCCTTGCCTTGTCTGGCCTTGCTATTAGATGCCGGTAATCTCGGACAATCGTGACCAAGGATGGCTTCCTCTGTAAACTCCTCGTGCTAGGTCCGATCCCCCGATAGTTTCCGCTTCCATTCCATTCCTTTCCCCATAGCCACCCCGCGGCGCCATCGTTCGCCCGGCTCGGCACGGTGCGCTCCAAACTCTGGATGCTTGGCGCCTGAGTTATCCTCTGCAAACGCCATCACCTGCCCAATCCTGCCGTGTTTCGCTGTGCTCTTTTCCACACTCCTTTTATAGTGGCTTCTGTCCGTATACCATATGCATCGGCATGTACAGCAATGCCGAGTTGTCGTTGTATGCCCTTCGGACATTCATCAGAAGCACTTCCACACTCTCGCGATCCCATCCCAGACCCCGTGTCAGTGGGCCGAGTGCAATTGCCTGCAGGCCATCTGTCAAGATAGTGCGCCAGTATAATCCAACCGTCTTGAGGACCTTGTTCCTAGGCCAGGTTCCCAGGGGGACGTGAAAGACTCGCTCTGTGACGTTGACGAAGCCTGCCTCTCGCATCTTTGCTGCTAGGACACCTCCGGCAGCAGCATGGAAGTTGACTCCCAGCGAAACAAGTCCTTGAGTAATGAGTGACCAATACTGAGCGACGGGGTGTGCATCCGGAGGAACCATGCCCCCATGCTTTGCGCTGTGTGGATAATGGTGGATTTCTTGAAGTTCAATCCAGCCACCTGGTTTAAGATGCCTTGCTTGACGTCAGCACTGTGCTGTGCAAATCATATAGACGGGAACCCTACTCGAGAGCACGTTGAAAGAGTTTTGGCCAATCTTTGACTGCCATTACAGTATGCCGAGAGTGGATGTAGTCAAAGTGGTTTCGGGGGTGTAGCCAAGGAGACTCGACGTCGTCCACCATGAAGCGAACATTGGGTGGCAGCCAGTCTGGCTGAATAGGCGAAAGGTCAATCCCCAGAACGTTTGCGCTCGAGTATTGGTCGCCCACTATTCCAGTGTTAGTTCAGCATCTTTCAGGCAGGTATCGCTCCTCATGGTCTTACTCTCAATCGCCCAGATGCCAGTACCGGTCCCAATGTCGAGAATTTCCTGGGGATGGGTCCCTATAGGTGCAAAGTGGAGGTTCTGGCTGCAAAGGAGCTTCACCATGGCATGCTTCATGTCTTCTCGTTCCTGTTCCACGTCGTCGTTGGGGAAGTTATAGGCACCCTCGCGGAAGCTGTGGTAGCGTCGTCCATTCTCGTACATGTAGTCTCGAACAGACGAGCCGATCGAGGTGCTGGCAGAGGTGACGCTGTCACTTTCGTATCCTGCATCAGACGCGCTGTCGCCTACGGTGCTCACTTCAGCGCTGTCGGCAATGATGTGTTCTTCGGCCTCGGCCAATGCTTCCCTCGAGATAACCTCTTGCTCCACAGTTGACAAGTCGGGGAACATGGAAACTCCGTTGGGATGTGTAAGGGGCGACATGATGAGAGATGCTGGTCGCTGTTTCTTAGGTGGCGAGCTTGCGCTGTCGGTTTTGGGGGATTGAGCTGGTCCCTCTGCAGCACCCTTCTCTTGGGCCATTGTGTTGCGAGTCTCACCCGACGGTGTTGGCGTCGAGGGTCCGATAGAGGTGAGGCCTAGGCCTGATGGATCTGCGGATGGTTTGCTTGTCTGGGATTGAATGGGGCGGGTGCCTTCTTCAGCTACTCCAGCTTTCGACACGGGTTGAACATGGTCTCCTCCCTGCGCATGAGTTTGGCTGTCTGGCGCGGCAGCCCTAGAACTAGAGCTGCCATCTGCGAGAAAGTCGTCGGGCTGTGTGGTTTCTCCGGTAGGGAGCGGAAGTGTCCGTCTCGTCTTCCCCTTTTGTTCCTGACTCATGTTTGTGCTAAAGAAAGTATGTGCCGGCGGGAAGACGGGTTTAAGCTTGTAGACCTGTACCTGGTGTATAGGAGAGGAGTGGGCTACCCAGGAAGTGCCAGGAGGACAACTAGAAATACAATGTCTGACGGTGCCTTTTCACACGCGTCAGTCTGTCTCGACTGTGCCGATGCCCATCGGGGGGTCGCAGTGGCGGAGGCGCGAGACCGAGACGGCAGGCCGAGCGGAAGACGATGCAGCAGCTCGCACGCGGCCAAGTTGGGCTGTCCAAGTCAAGTCGATTCGATTCAGCTTCCCAGATTTTGGCTCTGGTTCTGACTCTTGCTCAAGCAGCCTCTGGAAGGCAAGCAGGCGGGAAAGTGGGAGTTATTGGCGGTGAGCTGGCTTTGGCTGGACTCCTCCTCATGTGTAAGAAGCAAGTTTTCCAGCCTCTTATCAAATGAGACGAGACGGGTCAGTCTTGAGGCGCCTGGACCTGGAATCTCCATAGGTACCTCTAGATTTACAACCCGCACTTGCACTTGCGCTACCTACACTAGGGTCACTAGCCTGAGGGAAGGAGCGGGTGGGGGCAGATCCGTCCAGGTCCTTGGGGAAGGGGAAGGAGGGAACGAGCCCAGGTCTGTGGAACGGGCCGGATTGGATCTAGGGATGGGCTTGGAGGCATCTCGCCAAGAAGTGGCAGAGGATGGTGAGTGAAACCACTCGTAAAGCGAGCCTCACAGGTTGAGGAATCCCCTTAGCGGCCAGGCATTTATTTTACTTTTGTGACTTGAGCTTGTGCCGTCTTGGCTGGCGTTGTGGTCGGGAACCTCGGGGATTGGCTGGGTCACTTGCCATCCATTTATATTGGGGGAATGACAAGTCCCTTTTTACGAGCTGCTTGCTACACTTGGGGTGATGGGCTTGGGATTGATTCATATGTCCATCCTGATTTGCCCGAGGCGCAGTTGCCGACATGAAATGCGTGAAACAAATCACATAATACATTATGTACCAGAGCTGCAAGTCCGTCGTGGCGACTTGTTCTTGGTTCAAAATGCGGCTGCGTCCTGCAAATGTGGGAGAAACATACAAACATCAGTTTTAACTAACAACAGTCACCGTGACTCCCTCAGCCCCTCAAGCCCTTGCAAAACCCCTCGTCTTTACCTAGGTAGGTATCTACCCACGCAAGAAAGATACATGCATGCATACAAAGATGATCTGATGGATCTACAATCAATCCGTGGATATCAATCAATCCCAAATATACCTTTTTGTTTAGGTAGCGCATCTGTTCTTAATTTGGCGTGTGTAACGTATGACAGTCAACGCCATGTCACTAGGTAGGTAGGTACTGCTCCTTCCACCACTACCTACCTACACTCTCTCATCTCAACCTCATTATCACTCCTCAGGAAGACAAGCCGTGAAGCTGACTCGAGACCCTCTCGCATTGGCATTGTTCCAACGACGTTGGAACCGAGTCAATTGAACCCTACCATGGTACATGCAGGGTAGTAAATGCAAAGCCACCACCGCTCGAAAACCCACACACGCACCATCCGTATCCACTTTTGCTCAAGATATCCATTCCAACGTCACCATCAACCACAAGCAAGGCACTTTCCTTGATACGCTTCAGCCTCCGTGGCTGCTCTCCCGAAATGTCTCGACCTGCAAGCTTCACCCACTGCGTCGGAAGCCCGGCCTTTAGCCCCGAGGACCTCATCCAGGATGTCGACCGTCAGAAGCAAGCCTTGGATCTGCTGGCCAAGGATGATCTCTACAACGCCAGCAGAGTACTGCTGCAGCTCCCCGAGCAGGACCTCTACACATACCATGCCGTAACAAGTGTGAAGCTCGCTCAAGTGCAGCGTGTTGTCAGCCTTGGTGCTGTCAACAACTTACACACCTGGTACCGCAACGAAGATGGTTCGCCTGTAAGCAAACTCGCCTCCTGACGATGCAGAGATGACAAGAGGCTGAAAGCTGCCACAGAGAGATGCGCCTTCACAGGCTGACATTGAGGCTTACATCTCCATCTTCAACCCGGCAACGGCCACGGCCGCGGTGCTGAAGAACTTGGGGACAAACGCCAAGAAGGGCTCGACTCGGGGAGAGGTGGCGGCTAACTTGGACGAGAAGAGATACTTGCACCCGGCACTCACGGCGAAGCTCACCGTGCCCAAGTGCAAGAAGCCCCCGAGTGCGAACCCGTATTATGATTTTTGGGCGTGGTCGTGCCGGTCACTCGAGTGGTGTGGCCCTTGTCCGGCAGCAGAGCGTGTGGCCACCAGTCATCACGTCCTCCCCATCTTCATGCACCACTTTGGCTGCGCGACACCGTCGCATGAGAGCCTGTCCATACTCAAGACGTTGGCCGATGGGCGGCCCGTCGCCGACATTGGCTCAGGCAACGGCTACTGGGCATTCATGCTGCGCCGTTACGGCCTGACGGTGCACCCGGTGGACAACATGCAAAGCGAATGGCGAGTCAACTGGGTTGCCGACACGGTCATATCGGACGGCGTCAAGTGGTTGCGCAAGAATGCAGGCGGGAAGGACATGGTGCTATTACTCGTGTATCCCGTCGTCGGTGGCGGAGTCGGCGGAGGCACCGAGGGGGGCTTCACGAGGAACTTGGTGACGGCATTCCAGGGCGACACCATCGCCGTCGTGGGTACGCAGAATCACAACGGCTACACAGGATTCAAGGGCATGACCATGGACGAGTTCATGGAGAGAGAGCACAAGGAATGGACCAAGGTAGTGCAAATTGCCCTGCCGAGCTTCGGAGGCAAGGATGAGGCGCTATATGTTTTCCAGCGAGGAGAACGAGTACCGCAACAAGAATAAATACAACCAGACTCTTCCAGGTTGTCATTCGTCGCCTCTTCAGCTGGTGCAACACTGCCACTCGCCCAACCCGCGTCAAATTCAACCTCGGAGGTCAAGACAGTCAGTCGATCAGGGCTTACCCAATGGTGCTTTGGGTTTGCACAAGGTTGATCTTGAGCCAGAGCTTAACGTTAGATGCTGATCAAGGGCGTTGTTGACATGATGTCACGGAAGCGTTCGGATGGAGTAACAGGTGAGACACTCGAGAACTTCGGTCAAGGGCTGATCAATATTGACAATGATGCCTGCTGAGTTGTTGACACTCATTGACCAAGGACAAGGACGCAACAGTCACGCCACAGAGGAGAGGGCTGGCTGGATGGCTTTTCAATCCGACATTGTGCATTGCATCTCAACCCTGGGTTTTGGCCCCCAACATGACCATCTCTCACGTCTGAAATGCGTCTGAAATGCCGTCGTCAGGTCACATCGTAATATCCATCCAACCTCGTCCATCCATCAGCATCCGCATGCGTCAAAACACCCCGCCAGCCCCGCCAGACAGCTTCTGATACCCTGTCGTCAGCCTCTCCCCTCTTGTCTGAACAGCCCCAGCAAGCGGCCTGGTGAACTTAGTTAGCGCTCGGGGTCGCCCGCGAGACGGCGTGTTATTGGCCTGCCTTGTGGACATCTCCTGCAGACGCTGCATCGCCGCTCCAGGCTGCTTCCCTTGGCGCCTCGGCCTTGACCCTATGACGGGAAAAGACGCCTGGGATGCCCTGGGATTGGGGATGGCCTTGGCGCAAACTGCTCCAGAGATGGCCCTAAAAGCTCCTGCGGGTGAGGTTTCAGCCCGGACCGCCCGCCATTGACGGCGGCGTGTGACAACGAGCGAGAGGCAGGCTTTACTGCAACGGGAGCTCAATCGGGCGTCTGCTTCGCGAGTACGAGACGTTGGATTTTTCTCCTCTTTATATTACTCTCTCTTTTCCTCTCCTTCCAACTTTGCCATTGTCGCAGTTTCTCTGCTTCTTGTTGTCAGAGATCGTGGGCATCGTATCGCGACCCCACGAACCATCCATCCCCCGCTTTGCGCTTTTGGATCGCCGTCCAAGCTAGATCCTTGGGTGATCGCTGGGCCTAAGCGCTGAGTGAAGAGGGGAAAAAAAAAAGAGAGGAAGGATCATGTCCCTCAACGTTGACGACCGCTCGAGAAAGGGCCGCTCTAGGTCCCGATCTCGTGATCGCCGCTCCAAGGATGAAGCTCCCTCCGAACGCCCCGGCTACGGCGACCGCGAATCGAGCTACATCTACCCCGAAGACGACCTTGATGATCGCTACAATCGCCCTGGCGACCCCAAGGCCAGCGGCGCTCTTCCTTACCCTGAGGAGGGCGGCATCTACCCAATGATTCCTGGTGAACAAGGCGATTACAGCTACGACTCTCAGAAGCCGACATACCGAACAGCTTCCCCGCCCCACGACTCGCCGTATCGCGCCTCGCACGAGAGGGTAGACAACCACCCACCTGGAGCTTTCCCAGAGGACAATCGTCGCGAAAAGGAAAAGGAACCCTACACACGCACTGTAGAGCCCCGCGACGAGAAGCATGACCGCCGCCAGGAGGAAGAGGAAGACAAGTTCAAGTTTCTCCCACAAAAGTATAGTCGCAAGATCGCCGCAAAGATCACTGGACAGTCCTCGGACAGCGACAAGGAAAAGGACAAGAAGGACAGCCGCAGTCGCAAAGACAAGTATGACGATGACCTAGCTTACGGGAAGCCTTCGACGCCTGTGCGCCCCAAGGGGCCGTCAGACGACTTGGCTTATGGCAAGGCCTCGGGAATACCCTCAACCGCTAGCCAGGCTGTGTCCGGTTCTTACGGCGGCGACGGCCAGACAACAACAGCCCGTGGCGGTGTCTACACCGGTGCTGCTCCCACTCGCGATCAATACTACCCTCAGGAGCACGGCAATGTCCCTCCAACTAAGGATCAGTACTATCCTCAGCAACAGCCTGGTGGTGTCCCGCCCTCTAAGGACCAATACTATCCTCAACAACAACAACAACAACCAGGCTATCCTCAGCAGCACAGCAGTACTCATCCTCCTAAGGATCAATACTACCCCCCACAGCAGCCCACGTATGCGCACGGCGATCACGAGTATGACCCTGACCGACGGCGTCCACTCAGCCCGGCCGTTGACGAATATGGCCCTCGAAGGTCAAGGGAGGACGCATACAGGACCGAGTACAACACAAATGTCTTGACCGTTGAGCCCAAGGATCGTGATCGCGACAGGTCCCGCGACCGCCGCAAGGAGAAGGATGGACGAAGTAGCTCGGATAGACTTGGAGTCGACTCTAGCAGCCGAAAACGTGAAAAGTCTCGAGATCGATCTCGTCGAAGAGAGAAGTCGCCTCACCACCATAGGCACAGATCGCGATCCAAGGAACACCGCAGCCGCAAGGACAAGTCTCCTGCGCCTCCAACTGAGAAGATGTCATCTCTCAGCGTCAACACTGCGCTGGCTGGTGGTCTGACTGCCGGTGGACTCGTAGCTGGCGCATCACTTGCCAATGCCCCGCCATCACCAATGCTGGAGTCATACTACGGCACCTACCAGGCCTGCTCGCCCATGCCTTCGCCTCTCCTACTACCTTCTGCTGATGATGGCAGGGCTCTCGAGCCACTCTCCCCCCTCGGCTCTGACAACGAGGGTGATAGTAGACGTCGGAGCCGACGTGCTCGCTTCCACGATGCCGAGGACATAACGACTCAACTCGCGCAAGCTCTCAAGAGCAGCCACCGACCCGACACGGCGCCACTCATCGAGATTCTGCCCAGCCTGACGCATGAGCAGGTTATGGAGCTGCGTGCCGAGTACAAGCGGCTCGTCAAGACGGGGCCGGAGCGCAAGGGCGTTAACCTCGCCAAGCACATCCGCGCCCGCCTCAAGGACGAGGACCCCCTACTCATGAAGGCCAGCTACTCGGTCGCCCTAGGCAGGTGGGAGAGCGAGGCCTATTGGGCCAACTTCTGGTACCAGGGTGACAAGACTCGCCGTGAGCTCCTCATCGAGTCTCTCATGGGCCGTACCAACGGCGAGATCCGCCTCATTAAGGAGGCCTTTACCGACAAGAAGTACGACAACAGCCTCATCAAGTGCATGAAGGAGGAACTCAAGGAGGACAAATTTAAGAAAGCTGTCCTCATGGTCCTCGATGAACGCCGGATGGAGGAGTACGATCACTACGGGCGCCTGCAGCCCATCGACTATGGCCTGGTCGACCAGGACGTTGCCGATCTGCGCCGTGCTGTTCGATCCGAAAAGGGTGGAGAGACGGCCATGATCACCATCATTGTCCAGCGCAGTGACTCTCACCTGCGCGCCATCCTCCAGGAGTATGAGAGGCAGTTCCGTGCCAACTTTGCCCGTGATGCCCTCAAGAAGAGTGGAAACCTAGTGGTGAGTGTCTCAGAAAAACCCCTACTTACCTATCTGACGTCAACGGCTAACATTGTCTCAGGGTGAACTCCTTGCACATATTCTCAACGGTGTCATCAACCGACCCGTCCGAGACGCTCTCCTACTGCACCACGCCATCTCTGCTTCTCGCAAGGACGGCCTCCGTCGGGAACTGCTCATCTCTCGTCTTGTCCGATACCATTGGGACCCTGACCACATGCGTGCCGTCAAGCAGGCCTACCGCGAGCGTTACAATAGGGGCCTGAGCGATGCTGTGCGAGAGGCCACGAGTGGCGAATGGGGCATGTTTTGTGAGGAGCTGTGCATAGCGCGAACGCCCCCTGATGTGAGGAGGTTTGACAAGATCAGCTACAGTGTGAGGTGAGGGTGATGGTTGAATTTGGTATTGAGACACGAGGTACATATATGTGTGGGATTGAACAGCATGTATTTTGATCACATCATGAAGTTGCATGTTGCAATAGCGCAGCCACGGCCTATTTTGTTTTTGTCATTGTCATGAAGCGTCTGGATAGGTACCATCAGTTCCATAGATATCTCTAATCCATCTCCTTTCTGGCTACCTCTCTGGCACCCCAAACATACATATCCGTGACTATGATCTCTTGGAGCCCTTGCCTCCTCGACCTCCCTTGCCTTGCCCCTTTCCACCACCACCACCACCCTTCTTTCCGCCGCCACCGCCTCCTCCACTGCCGCCAGACATCATGACCCTCACCTTGCCAACTGGCACAACGTTGAACGTCTCTTCAGGCTTGAGTGCCTTGATCAGCTCCACTTCGCGGGGCCACATGCGCTCCGAGTCACGGCTGGTCTCATCGACAACCCCCTTCCTGCTCGAGGCGGCCTTCCAACTGTCGAGAACCTCCTTGACTGCCTTGCCCTTCTTGGTCGTGCCGGGTTGGAGCTTGGCCTTGTACTTGAAGCGTCCCAAGGCGTTCCAGGGGGCGCAGACAGGGATGGCTTCGAGAATCTCATCGCCGGGCAGTGGCGTGCCGACAAGAGCATCCAGTTCCGTCATGTGGCTGGCCTCGTCACCATCAAGCACGTCGATGCCCTCATCCATCATGACACGTCGAATCTCCTCGTGCTCAGCAGTCTCCTTCTGCTGCCGTTGATGTTGTGCCCGCCGTCGCTCCTTGGCGGCTGCGAGTTCTGCCTCACGCTCCGCCTTGGCCTTTGCCTCGGCCTCGGCCTTCTTTTGGCCCACTGTTGCACCGATCAGGGCTTCGGCGGCGGCGCGGTCATCTTCGTCTTGGTATTTGTACTTTGCGGCAATCTTCTTGGCCTTGCCTTTCTGTCCTCGCTTGGCAGGAGCTTTCTTCGTTGAAGATGGGCCTGGGGTGCCAGTTCTTGACGTGGTGGCAGATGCCTCGGGAGACTCGGATGGCTCTGGTTCTTCGGCTTCGACATGTTGGGACTCGGTAGCTTCCTGTGTGGGCGCTTCCTCGGGAGTTGGCTCATCTGAGACCTTGAGTTCAGAAACGCCTTCCTCCATCTCATCGAGGTCCTCGTCGTCATCTTGGCCCTGGCCACGACCAAACGCCTGGAGAGGGTTATCACGAGGCTTTTCATCACGCTGGTCATCTTCAGACTCATCGTCTGATACATCGTCGGGGTGTGCTCCCTCGCTCTGTTCAGCCTCAGCGCTGCCTTGTCCAACCTCGACTTGAGGGGTCGTCATTCCCGAAACTGAGTCGCCAATTGCAGAGTCAACATCATAGAGACGGTGCTTGACGTGCTTCGCTTTGCTTTCCTCACTAATCTTGAAAACGACTCCCAAGCCAAGGAGAAGCTGGGCTGGAGGGAGAAAGTTCTTCTTTCCGCGAACCATGAAACTTCCAGTTGGCAGAAACTCTCCTGTTGGCGCTGACTTTGAGACCTGGTCTGCATTAACCCACCAAGCAGACATGCCGGCTTTCGAATCCCAGGCATCCGAGGAGCATACGGCGAGCGAGCCTGCCTGGGACAGTGTCGCCGGAGGGATGGGTGCATCTGGCGTCTTGGGGTTATTCTTGATGATGACGCTCGATGCTCCGTGGAGGTCGGCATGGCAGTAAACATCGCCCTTGCGCAAATACCTCTTGTAAACCATCTCGTTCTGTTGTGCATCCTTGCCGCCGATGACGAGGTAGCCATCAGATGAGATGAACCAGATGAACTTTTCAAACCACAGCTGCTTGCGGATCGGCTGGAGCAGTGCCTTTTCTTGCTTCAGTCCCTTCTTAAGGTCTTGGGTAATCTTTTGCTCTGCGTTTTTGAGAGCTCTAGATGCCTGTTGCTGCGTCTTTTCCTCCTTGACGGCCGCCGACTTTCGCTGATCAAAGTACTCTCTGGCATTACTCCAGGGGCTGAGACCGAGGTTGATTTCCACACTCAGCCCGTTACTGGGCTGCTTTCCCTTTACTGGTGTCGAATCGTCTTCCTCGGCGCTCTCATCGTCGTCATCTGTTTCGTAAGGATCGTCCTCTTCCGGCTCAAACTCTTCTTCTGCTAGTTCAAGCGTGATCAAGTTCTCCGCCAGGTTCAGAGGCAACTTAATGATCTCCGCCACCGGGTTATGTCGCTTCTTCTCACGCTCGACCAGCTTCCCAACATCCACCCAGTCCATGCCTTGGCTAAGCAGTCCGTTGACCGCATCCATGGCTTCCTGGACACGCTCGACGTTAGCCTCGATAGCGGCAGCTTTGCGAAAGTTGAGGTTCTGCGCCTCTTGTAGACCCTCGATCCGCTTCGCTTGCTCCTGTTTTGCAGCATCCAGTTTCCGTTTCGCTGCTGCCTCTCGCTCGCTGAGTCGTGATTCAAGTTTTTGTCCCTCAAGCGAGGAAAAGAACTCATCAACCGTTTCGTTATATCCCTTGAATTCGATAACTTCGATGGTAGGATCTTTGCTGAGCTTCTGGGGAACAAATGGGTGAAAGTCTTCATAAAGAAGGTTTTCCCGCTTTGGTTTCGAATCATCGTCCTCGGCGCCCCCAGGCCTCTCTCTCCGCTTTGCGAATATGTAGCCAGTACATTCTCCTGAACTAGTAAGCTCGTCAACCGTTTTACGAGCCTCCGTCAGTGACTTGACCAGTTCATCCAGCAAAGCCTCGTTCGCCAGAATCTCTTCTGGCTTGATAGAGGTATCAAATTTGTTTGTGTGCAACGAGTGATCCACAAGCACTGGTGGTATCTCGGTAATGGACACAGCAAGACTCTTCCTCAGATCACCGCCAGGTTTTCCCTTCAGCTTTTTTGAAGAGGCTGCTGCTGCTGTTGCCTTGTTCACTGCAGCTTGAAGAGCATCGCGAACCCTTTCCTTTGTCAAGGGAGGTACCCCCGCAAAGTTCTGCCTGTTCTCGAGAGAATATTGTAGTCCGACTCGCTGCGGTTCTTGGCCTTCGCCCTCTGAGACGGTTCTCGCGAGGGTCAGGATCTTAAGGTCGGCATCGGTAAGGATGATGTTGCCGCTCTGGGCAAGTGTCAGCTACATCTCTTGACCGAAACCGAACGACAGAAGCACATACGGCAAAGAACTCTAGAAACAGTCTGTATTGTCCATCACTAAACTCAAATTCAAGTACTCGATCGGTTCCCACTTGGCTAACAGACGTTAACCGCCGGGTTTTCAGGAACTTTCGAAGCCGTGCGACAAAGGCCGAGGGAGCTGCCGCGGTCGTGCGGGCAAACTCGGTCAGGTGGCAGCGGAAACCGGTATCGATGACCAGCTGCTTCTTGTTGTCCGGTTTCGCGAACTTGAGGAGGAGGATCTTGGACGAGAGGTCGTAGACGTTGGAGAGTCGCAGAGTCACCAGGCGCTGCTGGAGCTCGTGTGCGATGACCTATGGACAACGGTCAGGCGCATGATCCCAAGAGGCAGGCTTAACATAGCACTCACTTTGACGTCCAAAGAAGAAAACCTCTGCTTCATTCTGAAATACACTTCTCGAGGCAGGGATTATACGTCACACAGAATCTCGAAAATCTCAACCTCTTCCTCGCCATGCCCTTCCATCATCGTGGGGTAGTTGGAGGGGCATGCTGACATCATCTCTCACGTGACCTGACACGAGATCATGATCCTGCATCGCTGAGTCTCTTGCCTCATGAACTTGGGGGTTTGAGACGTAGGATTGCCATTTGGGAGTTTTCAAGGCATTGGCGGGATCAATTCCGGCCAACGAAACGGGCGCGGAGCTCCAGGGAGGTTGCATACATCGGGATGGATCGGATCTGACCTGCCAGACATTATCTCTTGCTTTCATGTACCCTGCCACGATCCAAGAAAGGAGAGATACCAAAAGGGCAAAGTACCCCCTCTAACTCTTCGGAAAGGGAGTCTTATTTTGATTATCCTAAAGTATAATGAAATTCAGCAAAAAAATGTAATTATAGAAATCAATACTCTATGAATTGCTTTCGAATTTGTACTATTAGTAAGGCTCGTATGAGGTAGGCATCAAGCGATGCCTCTTTTTCTTGGACCGCTTGCCTGTGATAGCATTGATAGCAAGAAGCTTGTGAGAGGCCAAGACGGACGAAGAATGCGGCGTGAAGTCTGAACACCACCATGCTGAACTCAATGCACCACTGGCATGACCAGAAGCCAACGGGCTTGCATCAAACAACCACTGGACTGGTTCGGAGCATGCGCATCAGCAGCTTGGATGAGGTGATGACGAACGACATGCACATCCAAACCCCATCGGCACTCGTGTTTGCAGAACTGCTACTACCCCAGGTTTGTCTTAGACAATCGGCTACGGCGCAAATCAACAAGCTGGCAATCTCGCTGGCACTTCTTCTGACATGAGATTGTTGCAGATGCATCTAATGCCGTTAGGCCGAGGCTCGTAGAGCAAATTACCAATTCCTCCCCCAGAATAGCAACCAACGACAAGGTGCAACATATTCCGGGAGTCAAACAACCGCGAAACGCGTCCCACACAGTACGAGCCGGGGCCTAGGTGCAACCGCGGTAGAGACGCGGCCGGCCCCAGAGACTAGTGACAAGGCTTGTGCTGGTGGTCTGAGGCTATCTCGCCAGCCCTGGAAATGGTCCTGACTGGTGGCTCTAGAAGGCCAGCTGGAAACCCACACCAATCTAAAGTACGAGACCAAGGAAACTTATGTCAGCGGAGTAGCATTGGACCTGAGAAGTTGTCACAGCAACCTTGAGCCCAGGCCCCTGAGAATGACCTTGGCGTATTAGCGCTCCGAAGCCCCCTGGATTTATTGTTGATGAGGATTGTCTGAGCTGGGATGAGGCACAGTGTGTGACGAGGTGAAAGAACAACTCTCGGGAGAAACATGTGATCCATTGGGTCCCCTATCAGTGCCAGCGGTCAGGAAGAAACCTTGCTGCAGCTGAGGGTGATCATGACGGCCCCGATTTCGACAGGCGTCAACCACAATTCATAAATATGGAGGCTGGGGATCGCTGGGAAGAGCCCAAGATTGGCAGAGTTTGGCGTTTGCAGGTTGCGGAGACGCCGAGGCCCCCCAATCCTATCCGTTCTTGTGCTGAAGCGGCGCCCGTCGCGTTGCAGAGAAGAGGCCAAGGCGAGGCAAAGTACTGTAACCCACCCGGGCTGCACACCAGGCGATTCGCCGTGGAGGCTCGTCCTCAGGTGCGACCATGGCTGACACCGCGTACACTAAATAATGCACTTGCATAAAGGCGAGGGAGGATCCAATCGCGGGCTTCCACGATATCACCCGCACCCGTTCATTACGAGTTCCAGGATGCCTGATCATCCGTCATTGCTGCAGCTGTACGAAGCTTGATGTGTCGAGCTTGGAACAGATGCTGGATTTGAGGAGGTTGGGGATTTCATGTGGCAACCAATGAGCCGAGGACACCACTTCAAGACGTGCCCGGGAGCATCCCGCCACGCGGTCTCATCAAGCTGTGACCATCCATTCAACCGTCCAAAGGTAATTATTGGTATCTGCTGTCCTGTCGACTTGAGTGATTCCGTCAATGGTGACGACTCTTGGCAGCGGCACTCACTCGCCCAGCCATCCACTTTCTCAGCTGTGCCATGGTCATGGCTAAGCTGAACAACCCCAATTTGACACGAGCCAAAGGCCTCCCCCCTGGCCTCAATGAGATGCAAACAGGAGCTCGCAACAAACAGTAACAAATAGTTGGTCGGGGACACTGTACTATTGCGGGCTGGAGCGGCTCGACGGCTCCACACCCAGATGATGATGGGTTGGTGGTGGCGCCGAACAAGAGTTGTCAGTGGCCAAGGTTCAGACCAGGTCAAATTTTGCTTTGCTCCATGACGCGGGCTCTTTCATCAGGTCGCCAGGAACACACCAACGAAACGGGGCCGAGCTAAGATGAAGAAGGTCGAGCCAGGGGGAAGGAGATGAAAGATCGCCGGCTCCATGTTCATGCTCTCCATCCCATCCCGTAGTTCATCTCGTTCCAAGAAACCAGCCAGCCACGGCAAAAAAGAGAGCGGTGACGGGGGAACGATATCTCATCTCATAACTATGGGGTTCCTGTTGCCACTGGGCAATAACTCTCAACTCATTTCAAGGTGCCACTCAAGCCCTGTCTGGGAGCATGGGGCCTCGTCTCATCTGGCCGAGGGAGGCGGGAGCTCAGGAGCTGTGGGCGAGAGCTGGTTGGAGCTGGGGGAAGCTGGCTGACGCGGAAAGCTGGCTGGCTGACTGGCGACTGGCTGAAGCTAGGGGGAAATGGAGCTAACTCACATCAGACATGAGCTCTCCGGAGCTCTGCTGGCCACTGTCTCTGGCTGAGACGCAGGAGGAAGGGTTAAAGTGGCCCCAGAGGTCGCAGTGGACCTGGCTAACGGATGGTGTGGTGGGGCCGTCGGCAGCACGGGGTCCGGGACGAGGATCTATACTTGTTCCGGATATAGGTAAACAACAGGCTCAACATACATCCCTGACATGTAAACACGACGACTGGCAGAGAGACGTCCAACGGCAACCAGAGTTGGACAATCGACACGCCCCCCCGAGGGTGTCTCTTGGGACAGAGGACAGAGGGAGAGAGCTCTGGTCGTGAGACGGCTTGGACGGAGCAACAGGACGCAGCCGAGGGAGCAACACACTCAGGCAGAGTCGTCCAATCCCGCCCCCGTCTTCAAAAGCCCAGTTTCGTTCCGTCAGGTCCCTCTTCTCAACCCTCTCTCCAATTATCGCCATCCACCTCACCGTCGAAGAAACAGAAGACTCTGAACGAAAAGAACGACTGAAGGCCTTTGCTCGCCATCTACCGATTCTTTTCAAATCTCCGACTTTTGTTTCCAGGAACAAGAGCCAGAGGATTCTTCTTGTCCTTCCTTTCGAGCTTCGGAAGGTTGTATGAGAAGGTTCTCTCGCGCCAGCAAAAGTCGCAAACCTGGACTTTGAGGCTCGCGTCCCCGTCCCCTTCAGCATCTTCCCATCGACATATCGGGAAAGCGAATCCCACACTCAGACCGTTACCGAAACCCACGAAGAGGTTGAGATCAAACCCCAACAGCCACAAGCCGGACGGGAAGGTCAATACTCTTCTGTCTCCGTCACCGCCGAACAGGTTCCTCCCCGCGAAGAACGGTACAGCGAAGAAGAGGTCCGTATTACGCGTGAAGAAGAACGTTACCACCGTCCCGGTGTCCAGAAATTCGAGCAAGAGCAGTTTACTATCCGCGAAGAGCACCGACGGTACGTTTTGAATTTCAGTTGCTTGCAATTACTCAGTCTCGTTTCCCCCGTTTCCTTTCGGTTCGAGTATGGGGACAATTTCCTCCGTGGTTTGAGAGAAAGGGAGAGGAAGAAGCCTCGCTTTCGAGCCTGGCCTTGACCGAACCCTTCTCTTTCGTCCCCTTTTGCTCTGATCCATGGTCGTCAATGGGGACGTGCCAGAAACAAGCCCAACAAGACAACAATAACAAAAACAAACACAACACAACAACACAGGAGATTCTTGCCCTCCTCAAGCGGGATCCATTGCCGCCGC
>JABCKC010003296.1:0-12075 GCA_013186395.1 Fusarium papillatum | reverse complement strand
GCGCCGTTCCAGTGGGAGCCCCATACAAAATTCTCTTCAACATCCAAACACGACATCCCTCACCAAACTCTCTCATCCTTCAACAAGATGGCTCAGGTTGCACCGGAATACGACGGCCCCAAGCTCGCCGTTGACGCCCATGTGAAATACATTCAAAGCCTGGACACCAGGAAGGATGAGCTGGACTATTGGCTGACCGAGCACTTGCGACTCAACGGTCTCTATTGGGGGTTGAATGCTCTCTATCTGCTTGGCCGCCCTGATGCCCTCCCACGTCAAGAGGTCATCGATTTTGTTCTCTCTTGTCAGCATGAAAACGGCGGATTCGGTGCTGCGCCCGGTCATGATGCCCACATGCTTTCCACAGTAAGTGCTGTGCAGATACTCGCCATGACAGATGCCTTCGACCAGCTGGAATCCAAAGGCAAAGGAAAGAGTCAGGTTGGCAAGTGTAGGTGCCACTAAAGGTCCGCAGTGCTTCAATGCACCGACTGACTAGGAACAGACATCGCAGGTCTGCAGAACCGAGAGACAGGAACGTTTGCTGGCGATGAATGGGGCGAGGAAGACACGCGGTTCCTGTACGGTGCCTTGAACGCCCTATCTCTCCTCGGACTTATGTCCATGGTCGATGTCGAGAAGGCTGTCACTCACATTATCGCTTGCGCCAACTTCGATGGTGGTTATGGAACAGGACCCGGTGCGGAGTCGCATTCGGGCCAGATCTTCACTTGTGTAGCCGCACTCGCGATTGCGGGCCGCCTCGATCTTGTCGACAAAGAAAAGCTCGGTCGATGGTTGAGCGAGAGACAAGTCCCCTGTGGTGGCCTCAACGGCCGACCAGAAAAGCAAGAAGATGTCTGCTACAGCTGGTGGGTGTTGAGCAGTCTCGCCATGATCGATCGAACGCACTGGATCGACCGTGATGCCCTCATCGCCTTCATCCTGAAATGTCAAGATACCCAAATCGGCGGCATTTCCGATCGACCTGGCGATATGGTTGATGTGTGGCATACTCAATTCGGCTTGTGCGGGTTGAGTCTCTTGGGCTACCCAGGCCTCGAGGCTGTGGAC
Source organism: Fusarium papillatum (assembly GCA_013186395.1). NCBI lineage: Eukaryota > Fungi > Ascomycota > Sordariomycetes > Hypocreales > Nectriaceae > Fusarium > Fusarium papillatum. Next base: position 11,001 of record JABCKC010003296.1, on the reverse strand, counting down.
CCCGTGTACTGCATGCCGAAGTCGACTACGGAAAGAATCTTTGGTTGATCAACTGCAACTCTTGAATCTGGTCAAATCTGAGCTGCCTCACATCTTCCTGGCGCAAACCCGACGCTACCGGGTATCCTCTTGCCATTTAATTGCCTGCTAAAGACACTTCCCCGTGGTAGCATGGACATTTGGCTGAGAGAAGAACAAACTGTTGGTTTTTCAGGGACCTCGCCTTTACTCCGTGGTGTCCGTCCTGTAATCTCCTGCAGACATCCATGGATCCGTGGATTCTTACCACACCGGTATTCTTCCCTGCGCAAGTCAAGGGTTGGCTGGCCCTTTCGTCTCTTGAAAGAGCAGGTTGCATTATCGAATCGAGATAGTTCTTAATTACAGCAATCAAACCTATTGTGTCTAATTGTCACATGTGTGGTCTCTTCTCGCCTTTCGCCGCGAAGTCCTTGTCCCCCTCGGCCTCAACACGAAACCTCCTTTGAACTTCGTCTCCTTCCACGCCAAGCTGTTGCCCAGTTGGTTACCATATACTCAAGCCTGATTTGTTTTATCAACTTACCTAGCTACCTAGGAGATTAACACTGCACTTTTTGAAGCTTTGGTACTCCTGTTTTGTGAGGCCTAGAATCTAGAAAGTGTTGATCCCGAGTGCCGCCGCAATTAGTATCTCCAGGTCGAACGAGTGAAGAAACTCACTCTCATCGCCTCACCAAAGCCGACAACATTTCATTACAAGACACGAGAGCGATTACCAATTACACGTTTTCTTTCATCGCACCTCTTTTCTCCAAGGCCAATCCCTCATCTCTTGTGCCGATCGGAGCCTCGGGATGAGTGGCAGAGGCTTCTATCCTAAGGCTTAGGGTGCCGTCGGGCACTTGCCGGAGCACACTCGCTCATGGATGCGCTCCTTCCTCCTCGACTCAAAACATGGTGACCCCTCCTTCTTCTCTCCCACATCCCCTCCATTTCTTCCAGACATCTGGTCCTTCTCCTTCCACATTCTCCCACCCCAGGCTGTTCACCCGCCATTGACAGCATCGTCATCGGCAGGACCGCACAGCGGCATTCCCAAGTGCCTTCCTCGATCTATTCACCCCGTGGGGAAGCCGTCGCCCTTCGACGCAGATTCAGCAGGCCGATATCGCCATTGACGTTGGCGCGCTTTTCGGCAGCGAGAAGTTCACGATCCCGGCTACCCATCAAGTCCATGTCCTCGGGAGCCAGTTTCCGCTAAGAGTGAGTGATTCCTTGATGGTGCTTTTCAGAAGCACACCTTGTCCCTCGTGCACGAGATGCCGTCGAGGTCGCTCCCCCAACACCTTGCTCGCACGGTGCGTGGGAGTTGGACTGGACACTTTCACCCGACGCCTAAACACCATCATTAGAACAAGCTGATCAAGTTTATAGCGTGGATAACTTCTCGGTTCAGCTTCGTAACACGCCTTTTCGATCACCAGAACCACTGCCATTTTGTCTTTGAAGACTTGCAGGCGGGCCGAGTGTCTAGACATTGACGGCTTCGAATGCTCGTGACAGTCGACGAGCCCAGTCAAAACAGGACACTGGCCAGGACAACCAGCCGTTAGACGTTTGAACGTTTTCAAGATCAAGAACCCCCTTGTATGGCCATTCTTGGCCATGAACACGGAGCCACTTTCTTTGCCCTGACCAGGCTTGGCCTTGAGAAACCGACAAACACCGAAACTCCTGGATTTTCGGACAATCAAACGCAACCGCCGAACCTTGACCGTATTTGGACGCATCGAGAACCTGACGATATCCGGAAAGAACAAGATCGCTGAAGTGACATCGTGACTTCCTTCTCACTTGACCTCCAAGGAGCTACCTTCTCCCCCCTCGACAAGTTCTCCCCAATTCTTGCCCATCATCTCCCCCCCTTGTCCTTTTTCATGAGTATCATCAAGCAGTTGGTCTTGCGTTCTCGAACCACCTAGTTACTAGCATCGTGAAGTCCTACGCAAAGGGACGCAATCATGGCTCGAGGAAGGAAGCCCACGAAGAAGGCTACCGCGGTAAGTCCATCCCCTACAGACTCCCATTGACCTCCCATCTCCACCAACTTTGGTCCCTTCTCAGATTTCATCCCAATTTCCCATCTCCACTTGCACAAGACTTGCTCTTTTTGCTATTCTGCGTCTCGGCCTCTACCCAGCACACTCGTTTTCCCCAGTTACCAGCCCTTTCCTGTTTTCTCTCTGGGCGAAGAAGGACGCCTCGCAACCGAATTTTGTACGATCTTGACACCTCCTTTTGCATCTCTCACAGTCAGACAATCGTGCCTTCAATCGACGGGAAAGGCCATTACTGATGATGTGTTATTCCAGGACATGACTCCCGCGATGCCAACTGGCAATAGTGCAACCAACTCTGTCAATCGTCAAATTCCACTCCTATGCAGCGTCTGCCCAGATGTTCCCCGATTCTCGGACGTGTCCCACCTGCTCACGCACATCGCGTCCAAAGGCCACCTCCACCATGAGACGCAAACGAAGCTCAAGGCTCATCAAGACATTGCTGCTTCTGTTGCCCTTCGACGTTACGAGGAGTAGTACTCCCAGAATGGCATCGAGGCACTTCTGGTTCAAAGAATGAAGGCAAAGCAAGCGAAGGAGGACGCACGCAACAAACGGAACCGACAAAATGCATCCGTACCTACTCCTACGACGAAGGTGGTTGCTCGTTCCTCGCCGTGATACTTGATACTGATACTAGCTAGCAAACCAAGCGAAAGCTGAAGCAAGAGACCAACATGGACCCTGAGGTAAAGATCGAACAAGAAGCCCTGGCAGCGGATTTCCCGATATTCCCTGGTTTCTTTGACCACGATCAGCATGCTGAAGGCCAAGAAGAGTTTGTCGCCGTGGCAGATTCGTTATCCTTGAAGGGTCAGGTGTGGCCAGGAATGGGCAAGATGGATCTTGCCAATGACGAGATGAGACGCACTCGCAACCAGCGCAAGCCTAAATCCGTCATTGACAAGATGAAGAGGGCTTCTGAGGGCATCGTGCCAACTCAAGTCATCATGACGCCTGACTTCAAGGTTGAAAGAGTGAAGGATGTTTACGACGACAGCTCATCCCCGATCCCGGGTCAAGAGGAATCGGTAGGCCAAGACCGTCTAGATTCTTGTATTGGTGCTGACCTTCTTAGACTCCGCCACGCAAGGTTCCCAAGCCAAGGCGTAAGAAGGCCACGCCTCTTACTGAGGTTTCGGTCAACGTCCCCAAACAGCGACGAAACACTACCCGCGGTCCGAAATCTAACACGGGAAAGAGGGCCGAAGTCAAGCCAACGTTCGACGGTCAGGACGATTCTGGTACAGGCACTTCGCCATTCCACTTTCGACACGGCCACGATGTTTTTCGTGATGACGATGGACATCTAGGTACGTCCTGAAAACAGGAATTCTAGTGAGGTTCTGACGGTTGAGATAGGACCGTTTGGTGGCCAAACTCTTTCTTCTACCCTCAATGATAGAAGGTGAGCCTGCATTTTCTCTCCCAAGATGCATTTTAATATTTGTAGTAGGTTTGATCTTCGTGATAGACACGGAGTACGCTCAATGAACACGACTCACTCCAACCTTGTCTCTCCGACTCCTCTTGCGAGAGACCTCCCCCGACACTTTAGCTCCAGGGACGGAACCAGTACCCTTCGACCTGAGTCGTACCCAGCAGGTATGATTTTATTTGGCTAGCTTCCAGTTTGGTTTGGAAGCAGCCCGTTCTTGGATCCAACTAACCTTTCCCAGGCTCCTTCGGCCATATTGAAGCTACATATGCGATGAAAGATGCATCCATCTACAATGCTTCGTCAAGACTTCCTTTCACTGTTCCTGCCCACAACCAGTTCCACGGGATCAGTCAGGACCATTTTCGCTTCTCGTCAAGCAACGCGTTCCATATGAAACAAGAGGATTACACTGGCTCAATGGCCGGAGACTCAACTCCAGGAACGAACGACAGCCCTTTTACCAGCATTTCGGGCGTCAATCCCCTTTTTTCTCAAGATCGTTTGTTCTTGAACCCATACAGTCAGGGATCTCCAACTACGCCATTCTCTACCCTATCATTCTCTCCAATCAACCGACCCAGAGAGCGCTCCCAGTCTGCTCGTGAGGTCAAACCATCCACTCATCTTTGCGAAGTAATGGACGGAAATGAACTATGCGACGTGAAGACCCCAGTTCTTGATGGAACCTGGCATCTGCACCCTTCCAACCATGAGCTGGATTTTCCAGATGGTTTGGCTTCAGAGGAGCCGCAAATCTAGGCCTTGATCAGACAAAGTAGAGCATCGATCAGGGAGATCCATGGGAGCACCAGCATATACCCAACTAACCGGCAAACCTCGGAGCAGAAGTTTTGCGAATCATAGCTTTGCCGTATGGTCCAACTTGGCGACGGGCAGCTTGATTGCCTTATTTTTCATTGGGGAGGTTCGTTATCTACTATTTTCTCGACGCATTGATGGCTAACTTGGTACGCAACCAGAGCTCTTACACTGCGATGTGCATGCGACGGCCTCAATGCGCCCAATTTTTACACATCACCATCTTGACATGCATCCCTCACGCGCTTGCCGACCTGGAAGACATTATTCGCGGATAAAGAACAATGGGACTTTCGTTTAACTTCGGGATGAGGTAAAAAGGCGTTTCACTCACAAGGTTCGGGGCATTATGGGATATCTTAGTGGGATATGGGTTAAGCAACACTATGATGGGCAAGGCAAAATAACTATGGGTACTTTGGAGTCTGGGAGGACCGGGGAGATATTTTTTTTACATTGGAGTTATGGGGAGGAAACCAGGCGCAAAGCATGTGGAATATTATCGGAGGGAGTTACTAGTTAGACATATTGCGGTGCATTTCAATACCGAATGAAGAATGATTCCAAGGCTCCAAGAGAAGTAGGTATTGATTGATTGATTATTAACTTGATTACATTACAATTGCTCAATGCTCGAAACAAGATGATCGAGCTGGTCTGGTCCATTATCCATTACATCAGACAAGGTGCGGCAGATACCCTTTAGGCGCCGCATTCTCATTTCTTGTTCCATTTGGCTCGACTTGAGAGCGGCAACATCGATAACCTTTTTCGGAATGCGAGCAAGTCTGGCGACGTTTAAGCCATAGGAACGATGGGCGACACCTTCACCAACTTCATATAAGAAGGTGACTTCCTCCTCGCCATCAGCTCCTTTCTCGGCTTTGAACTTCATGTGAACGTTCTTGACACCATCCAGGCCCTCCACGACCTTTGCTAGGTTCTGATAGTGGGTAATAAATAGCGTCAGGCAGCGGGTTTCTGTGACGACATGTTGGAGAACGGCTTGGGCAATGGCAGCACCGTCGTGTGTGCTAGTACCACGGCCTAGCTCGTCGAGGATGACCAGGCTTCGAGGACCGGCAGAGCGGAGAATGCGGGCCGTCTCAGAGACCTCAACCATAAAGGTGGACTCGCCGGCGAAGAGATTATCGCGGGCACCTGTACGGGTGTGGATGGCATCACAGAGAGTGAGGGAGAGGGCATCGGCAGGCACAAAGGATCCGACCTGTGCAAGAAGGACGATGAGAGCAAGAGCTCTGACAAATGAGGACTTGCCGCCCATATTGGGTCCGGTGATGAGATGGGCAAGAGGTGATGGGTGTGCGAGTTTTGTGGAAAAGGGGATATAACCACCCTCAAGTGTATGCTCGGCGATGGCGTGGCGGCCGTTAGTGATAGAGATGGTTGGGTCGGAGGAGGAGGGGAGGAATGATGGGCGAGAGTAGCCGGGCTGAGCGGCGACCTTGGAGAGGGAGAGAAGACAGTCGAGGGTTGCCAGTGCAGATACGGCATCACGGAGAGGCTGGTAGTCTGCGGAAATGGCAGCGAGGAGGTCCTTGAAGGCCTTGTCGCAGGCAGCTGCCAGGGCTTCGCGATGCTGGTCACGTTCGGTGATGAGGCGAAGGACCTCGGGGGTATGGAAGCGTGATAGTTTCTTGGTGCCCGAGATCTTGCTCCACGACGCCGGCACATTCTTGATGTCTGTGTTGGGGACTTCGATGAGATATTCGATGCCGGCTACGGTGACGTATTCAACAGTCTTCTTCTTGATCTTCTCAGCGGCAACGGCACGGTGACCGTCTAGCTCGTGCTCGACATGGGCGATGCCTAGCTGGTGGTCTTGCATGTCCTCGGTCTGGTACTCATCGCGAAAGAAGCCATACTTGTCATCTTTGCGAGCAGCACCGAGATTGATCTGCTCGAGGTAGGAGATGACGGTGTCTAGGATCTGAGGGAGAGCGCAGATGGCATCGTTGAGGAGCGGAGAGGTGAAAGGGGCGTCGGAGGGGGACTTGACGGTTGAGTAGTGACTTGCGACCTTTTGGAGGGCTTGGAGTACAGAGACGAGTTCAGGACGGGTGCATTTGCCGTAGTAGATACGGATGAGGCTCCGCTCGAGGTCCGTTTTGGCATTTGCCAAAAGAACTTCTAGCTGGGCAACGGGAGCAGTAGACTGCTTCTCCAGAAGCTCCTCCACAGCGGCGAGGCGTCCTTCAAGAAGTTCTTGATCAAGCAAGGGTCGGCCTACCCACTTTCGAAGAAGCCGGTGGCCAGGGCGAGTGATGGTCTTGTCCAATGCCCAGAATAGGCTGCCCTTCTCAGAGTGGTCTGTCGAGTTTCGATACACTTCGAGGCTTTCAAGGGTGGTGCCGTTGATGAGCATGTGAGAGCGTGTGCTGAAGCTCTGGAAATACTTGGTGAGGTCAAAGATGTGCTCCAGGCCATACTCTTGAAGATGGTTGATCATAGCTGAGAGGCAGATAGTGACGGGCTCGGGTAGCTTCAGAACCTTGTCGAGAAGGGCGGCGGCTGTCTCATCTTGCGTGTTTTCCTTCAGCTTGTCGGCGTAGAACTGGGTGACGTGCGAGTATGCTTCAGCGGCCATGGTCTTACCCCTGGGAACGCGCTCAACCCGACTTCGGTCGCCAAAGACATTGGTGCTGCTGCCCGACAAGTGCTGGACGAGCTTATCCGTGCCCTTGGTCAAGTCGCCTACGATAAGAAACTCGCAAGGGGAGATGTGTAGGAGTCGAGTCTCAATCTCGCTCCGCATGAAACCATCTTCAAAGTTGTCGTAGATGATGTCTCCCGTGGCTGGCTGCACAGCAATAATGCCGACATCAACCTTCTCATCGGTGCCCCATCCCTTAGCTTTAGTCTCGGTGATGCAGAGCAAGTAGCCACCCGAAGGAGCACCAGAGCCACTACCCTGGTCGAGCTCGCCATTCTCATCGATATATGTACCCTTGGTGTAGAGGTTGGTGAGCTTCCGGATGAAAGGTGTATTACGGTTGTCTCCAGCTTTCTTCAGTGCAGCAGTCTCAACCTGACGGACCACTCCGACCTTGTGGCCTGCAGCGACTAGACGCTTTGCGTGGACGGGAAGACGATGAACTGGGATGCTTGCTGAAGCAAAGCGATCTAAATGGGCCTCAGATGGGTCTATGATTGTTAGTATTCGCGAATGCAGCGATCATTTAGGAAGCTTACGCTCGTCATATCGCATCTTTCCAGGTATGCAGACTATGCTCAGCTCCTTGGCCGCGGTGCGGGCGTCTTCACCGAAGAACCGGAACTTGTAGCCAACCTCAACAATGAGGATTGTGTCCAAATGCTTCCTCTTGATGTCGAGGAATTGTATCTCCATGGGGGTCAGCTTCCCAGTCTTGGAGCCCTTCTTCTTTGTCTTTGCTTTTGGTGCTGCAGCCTCGTCCTCGTCTCCTTCACCATCTGCATCTTCGTCATCACCGGCTGGCGCGTCATCTTGGAGACGGCGTCGCCAGGCCATGGCGTCCGGGTGCCCAAGCTTCTTGACGAATTTCTTGTGTAGCTCATGTTGTCGTCGCTTTTCTTGCGCATCCTCGTCTTCATCCGCGTTCTCCTGAGCCTCCTGAGTATTTCGTGCAGTCGAATCGTCGTATCGATATCGTTCCGTGCGTGCCCTGGAAGGCGATGGTTGGTTTGCCTTTGTCTTGGAGAAGAATGTACTTGATTCTGCATCATCTGCATCATCTGCTCGAGACTTCTTGAGGGTCTTCTCGGGTTGTTCATTCTCCTTCTCCGTGTCCTCTAGCGGTCGTTTCCGTGATGGCGAGCCAGCATCTTTGCTCGAAGGGGATTGAGCCTTGGCTCGTGCCTCGCTCTCCTTTTGGAAGACGGCAGCTAGGCCATTGACGGTCTTGGGGGTGAAGAAGGAAGTGAGAGACTGTTGCTTCTTTGCAGGGGTCTTTTTCGTAGGAGCCATGTTGAAGACCAAGTTCCGTGGTCGTTGTGTCTCTCTTTGGTATGGAGAAGCTGTTCACAGGAGTTGTCCCTGAAGCAACGGATGGTGACGTTGGAGAAGCGCGTTTCTGGCTGGTCGAGACGCGTTGAGTGGTTACGCGACCCACTTTTCTCGAGTCTGCTTGAATCCATGGAAACCATTTCTGCTTGCTTTTGTGAGACCAAGAGAACAAGGGCATTGTTTTTACGAGGAAATGAAAGGGATGGATCCTGATTAGTTAAGGTCTGAACGAGTCTGTATTTTAAAGTGAATTTTCCTACGTATCATTTCGAGTCAGGCTTCACACGTTGGTTCCATAATGTGAGCTTCCTTCAATAAAGGAGCTCCCATCACCTACTAAATATTTCGAGGATGGACGGATGAAAGCCGGAATGATCTACGGAACGGCAAATCATCCAAGCTCCTTGGGTCTTCTCCTCTTTATCAGTTGCATGCTCCAAGCTTTCTACAAGGGTTAGACAGGGGGAACGACACCCCGGACAATCTTGTTACTGAACGTCAGGGCCATTATGCGGCCATAACTAATTATCCGGGTGCTTTCTACATGTACAGAACCAACAGTCTTTCAAGAGCCGTTTGCTGTTTTTGCTGTTTTTACTCTTATTATCTGGTGGGAGCTTCACATGCTCGCCAGGGCTGTTGAAGTCGTGATTGGATGCATGCAAAGACACATGCGAAGCCGTTACGCCCAGGAACAAACCGGCACGGATACATATGTACACATCGACTCATTCCCGTCTCGAAGCAACTGTGACTCCTCTCTCTATTCCAAAGCCAGCTGTGTTGAGCTGCCAGGTGGGTAAATGCTCGCGCTGGTACTGGCTCCCTCCTGTTCTTGGCTCGAGGAGCTCAGCGCTTGCATCGAGGCTATGCTGGTGCCCATGATGGGTCAGAAGCCTCTCATGATGCACGGGTCTACCCCAAGTGATCCACACTCACCGTCGTCTGGCCCCCAAACCCTGGCACTTCCCGAGACCCCGTTCTCTGGCCCGCTCTAGATCAAGCTCCCGGGCGCTTACAGGATTGGCAAATGTCTTGACGGAGCCAGTCAGAGGTCGTTTCTCTTCATGGTGCCCGCCGAAACAGATGTCGGGTCTCCATTTCGAGATAGATTCTTTTGCCGTGGTGACGAAGTATTGCTGTGCATGATCAAAGCTAGTTCCTCTGTGCCCCTGAAGATGCTGCCGGGTGAGAACTTTTTTTGTTGATAAGTTTTGCGCAAGTTCCTCTCGTCTTGGCTAACATATCCGGCGGCTAAACGCTTGGTATCGTGTCATGCAGTTGAACATGTTGGGCTGTAAGAGTATGTGAGAGAGTATCATTCAACTGTTCTAATTCCATCAAGAAAGCTGTTAGCGAGATATTGACCTTGATCCTTGCCCTCGCGTACTCATTCGCTCTTTATCAACTTTCAAGTATTGGGCCTCCATCTTTGCCACACCACTACACTACACTACACTACACACAAGACAAGCTCCCTCCCAGCTACTAACGTCACTCGCGCCCAAGCATCCCCGCCTCTCCCGCCGTACCTACCGGGGCCGTCTATCATATTTGTATGGCCAAAGCAGGGCACGGCGCTTGACCAGACAGACCCTCTCTTCCTCTCTTGCTTCCCCCTTCCTCCTCGTCCACGTAATTTTTTGTCTCCTTTATTGCTCCTTCTGTCTGCTTGCTTCATCCATCTGTCAGACTTATCGTGCTTCTGAAACCAATACATAAAGCTCTTGTTCCTGGCGCGACCGTTTCTGCGACCCGCTGGAGCTTACCAGGGACCGCCCACGTCACTTGGCACCTGCCGCACCTACTACGTACCTTCAGGCCTCACGCAACGCAACCCCGCCCAACCACCAAGACTCATCGCGACTCTGCGATTTGAAGGATTCGCCCTCACTCGACCGAGTTTCGTCCAACGGCAATCCCTAGCGCTTCGTCATCTTCCATTCTTGGATACTTGACCTTGCGAAACGCTCGCCTCATCATACAGCTCTAGTGCGGCGTCTCGTCGTCCCCTCCCCTCCCCTCACCGAACCACCAACCCCGCGATACCTACCGGGCACATACCCAGAAACCGCCTCACATTATCCTGTCGCCCGCCCCGGCGCTCATCTAGGTCAAGATGGAGCGAAGTCGCGGTGTCCCGGACGAGGAGATGTTCCTCAACAAGCCTGCTCCCGACGACTGCGACAGCCCGACCATCGAGCCACTGCGTATCTTCAAACCCCAGAGCCCCCAGCCCGCCAAGGACAGCAGGTCCTCCTCCTCCACCTTCAGATACCCGGCGCCTCCGTCGTCCACGTCTCCCATCTCCAAGCACTCCTTCCCTCTTCCTCCAGGTGCCTCGAGCTCTGCTGCCCCCCTGCCCTTCCCGGACGACGACGACATCCGTAAACCGACTCCTGCAAAGCCCTTTGGTTCAGCCTATAATGATACCAGCCCTCGTCTAGAGACAAGTCCCCAGGGAAAGAAGCCTGGCCTTGCTGAGCGAAGAGGTGCTGCCCCGAAGCCTATTTCTTCCCCGACGAGCCCCGATGCCGACCAGGATCTCTTTCAGCGTCCCATAGCAGATCAGCACCGTCCGGGTTCGTCCAACGCAAACTATCCCAGCTACCAAAAGACACTTTAGTCGGGGG
>JABCKC010003295.1:0-10532 GCA_013186395.1 Fusarium papillatum | reverse complement strand
GTTGCTCATCACTCGGCTTAGAGTCGATCAGAGGAGGGGGAGGGGACCCGGAAGGGAGGGGTGCCCGTCATGCTCGGTTTCAGAGCTGCTCAGGCAGGGAGGGCATGGAACAATGCCAATCCCAATCCCCCATGGAACGGAACGAAAAAAAAAAAAACTGGCCGTGCTTTTTGTCCATGTTCTGATATTGCCATCCCGTCCCATGGCAGCCATGGATGTGTGTCCCCCATGCCACACTTGCTTTGCTCATCCCCACCCGGAGAGAGTTGGATTATTACTCGCGGTGAGTCTCTCGGCGAGAGTAGCATAGCCATCCATCATGGCTGAACGGGATGTCATATGAGGCATGGTTTAATAATGACAGAGCTTCATTGGAGAGGGGTAGAGGAGAGTTCGGTGATTAGTCATGATACCTACCGAAAGAGAGTTGGAGAGCTCCCCTTCCCTTCCCTGGGCTGTGAAAGTTTCCCACGAATCAGGGTTGGTGCCCTTGGACGTGCACAATGGGAAAAAAAAACCACCTGGGTACTGTGGCAATAGTGCTCGGTAGCCCGTCGGGTGAGGTGAGAAGCTCAAGAAGAAGCAGACCATTTTTTTTTTAGCGGGCTTCTGGGCCTATCGTGGTCGAGCCCAACCCCTCCGGCAGGGCCTGGAGCACGTCTGTATTCAGTGAAATCCAACGCGGCGGCGGCGGGGTTCCCTCGGGTTGCTGTGCTCTCTGCAGGCAGTTGATGCTCTTGCTGCCCCACCACAGCCCACCTTTGCCCAATTTTTTTCCCTCGTCTCGTCTCGTCTGCTGAGCAACCTGTGAGGTGAGTGGGCTGGAACTCGAGTGGGGCCCGCTGCCCGCCGGGTGGTCTAACCTTCCAATGGGTCGTCACAGCTCCGATCCGACCTCAGGCAAGGCAAGGGCATGCCATGCCCACCGAATGAATCTTTCTTCCCCCCTCCGCCCACTCTGATTTTTTTCCTCTCTTCCTCTTTTCCTTCTCTCCAAACCTTCTCCTCCAAAAGGGACGCATAAAGAGTGACAGTGGTTTCCCCCCAGAGCTGTCTCTCTTCTTTCCCCGTAGCTTTCGAACCGTTGCCCTTTTCTCAGGCAATCGCTTCTTTGCTTCTTCCCTTTTTTCTCAAGGCTCAGATCGCGGGGTGAAAACTTCGACCCCGCTCTGTTCCCGCATCAACAACTTCGACTTTTCACACCACAACACATAGACAGGTTATCCCGTCAATACCGTCAAGATGGTCAAGTAAGTTACTTCTGCTTCATCGTCATGGCCTTTGCGCCATGGCTGCCATCATCATCGTTACTACGCGCTTCAGTCCTTGCGACTGCTTGCCCGCGTCACCCCTCCATCCTCAACTTCATACCCCGCTCGGAGTTAAGCCACTGCAAATGTCCATGAGCTGACGCGATGCCTTCACCCGACAAACAGCTTCACGATCGACGAGATCCGGGCCCTTATGGACAAGCCCACCAATGTCCGTAACATGTCCGTTATTGCCCACGTCGACCACGGCAAGTCTACCCTTACCGACTCCCTTCTCGCCAAGGCCGGTATCATCTCCACCGCAAAGGCTGGTGATGCCCGAGCGACAGATACTCGTGCCGACGAGCAGGAGCGTGGTATCACCATCAAGTCCACTGCCATCTCCCTGTACGGCCAGCTCTCCGATGACGACGATATTGCCGACATCGTTGGCCAGAAGACCGACGGCAAGGACTTCCTGATCAACCTGATTGACTCCCCCGGTCACGTCGATTTCTCCTCTGAGGTTACCGCTGCTCTCCGTGTCACTGATGGTGCTCTCGTCGTCGTCGACACCGTCGAGGGTGTCTGTGTCCAGACCGAGACTGTGCTCCGACAGGCCCTTGGTGAGCGCATCAAGCCCGTCATCATCATCAACAAGGTCGACCGTGCTCTTCTCGAGCTTCAGGTCTCCAAGGAGGATCTCTACCAGTCCTTCTCCAGAACCATCGAGTCCGTCAACGTCATCATCTCCACCTACCTTGACAAGTCCATTGGTGACATCCAGGTCTACCCCGACAAGGGTACCGTCGCTTTCGGTTCCGGTCTGCACGGCTGGGCTTTCACCGTCCGCCAGTTCGCCGTCCGATACGCCAAGAAGTTCGGTGTTGACAAGAACAAGATGATGGAGCGTCTCTGGGGCGACAACTACTTCAACCCCAAGACCAAGAAGTGGACCAAGAACGGCACCTACGAGGGTAAGCAGCTCGAGCGTGCCTTCAACCAGTTCATCCTCGACCCCATCTTCAAGATCTTCTCCGCCGTCATGAACTTCAAGAAGGAGGAGATTGCCACCCTCCTCGACAAGCTCCAGCTCAAGCTCCCCACTGAGGACCGTGAGAAGGAGGGCAAGCAGCTCCTCAAGGCTGTCATGCGAACTTTCCTCCCCGCTGCCGACTCTCTCCTTGAGATGATGATTCTCCACCTTCCTTCCCCCACCACTGCCCAGAAGTACCGTGCCGAGACTCTGTACGAGGGTCCCCCTGATGATGAGGCTGCCATTGGTATCCGTGACTGTGACCCCAAGGGTCCTCTCATGCTCTACGTCTCCAAGATGGTGCCCACCTCTGATAAGGGTCGATTCTACGCCTTCGGTCGTGTCTTCTCCGGTACCGTCCGATCCGGTCTCAAGGTCCGCATCCAGGGCCCCAACTACGTCCCCGGCAAGAAGGAGGATCTCTTCATCAAGGCTATCCAGCGTACCGTCCTCATGATGGGCGGCAAGGTCGAGCCCATCGACGACATGCCCGCTGGTAACATTGTTGGTCTGGTCGGTATTGATCAGTTCCTTCTCAAGTCTGGTACCCTCACCACCAGCGAGACCGCCCACAACCTCAAGGTCATGAAGTTCTCCGTCTCCCCCGTCGTCCAGCGTTCCGTCCAGGTCAAGAACGCCCAGGATCTTCCCAAGCTCGTTGAGGGTCTTAAGCGTCTGTCCAAGTCCGACCCTTGCGTTCTTACCATGACCTCCGAGTCTGGTGAGCACGTCGTCGCCGGTGCCGGTGAGCTGCATCTCGAGATTTGCCTCAAGGATCTCGAGGAGGACCACGCTGGTGTTCCCCTGATCATCTCCGACCCCGTCGTCCAGTACCGTGAGACCGTCACTGGCAAGTCCAGCATCACTGCCCTGTCCAAGTCTCCCAACAAGCACAACCGTCTGTACATGGTTGCCGAGCCCATCGATGAGGAGCTCTCGCTCGCCATTGAGGCTGGCAAGGTCAGCGCCCGTGACGATTTCAAGGCTCGTGCCCGTGTCCTCGCCGACGACTTCGGCTGGGATGTCACCGACGCCCGAAAGATCTGGACCTTCGGTCCTGATGGCACCGGTGCCAACCTGCTAGTCGACCAGACCAAGGCCGTCCAGTACCTCAACGAAATCAAGGATTCCGTTGTGTCCGGTTTCCAGTGGGCCAGTCGTGAGGGTCCCGTTGCTGAGGAGCCCATGCGATCCATCCGCTTCAACATCCTCGATGTTACCCTCCACGCCGATGCCATCCACCGTGGTGGTGGTCAGATCATCCCCACTGCCCGTCGTGTCCTGTACGCCGCTGCCCTGCTGGCCGAGCCCGCCCTTCTCGAGCCCGTGTACCTGGTCGAGATTCAGGTCCCCGAGAACGCCATGGGTGGTGTGTACGGTGTCCTTACCCGACGACGTGGTCACGTCTTCAGCGAGGAGCAGCGTCCCGGTACTCCTCTGTTCAACATCAAGGCCTACCTCCCCATTCTGGAGTCTTTCGGCTTCAACGGCGACCTTCGACAGGCCACCTCCGGACAGGCTTTCCCCCAGTCCGTGTTCGACCACTGGCAGATCCTCCCCGGTGGCTCTCCCCTCGACAGCAGCACCAAGGTCGGTGCCATCGTCACCGACATGCGAAAGCGCAAGGGTGTCAAGGTCGAGGTGCCCGGTGTCGAGAACGTAAGTTTAATTCCGTGTATGATGTGTGAAAGAATAGATTTGCTAACTCTTGATGATAGTACTACGACAAGCTGTAAGCGGCTTTCTAATACGCCGATGGAAGGACGAAGGGTGCCGCAATGGGCACATGACATCAACCGGCTGGTAACGAAGATTCGGGACGTATGCCCGAGCCCATGGAGGAGCTCCTTGTTGAGCTCAGGAGGGGCATGCTGAGCGAATACCAAAGTAAAAGAAAAAAGTCGAGTGGCCGGGTTGAGGCTGAATGCCATGAGGAAGCTCGATTCGGCTTTTTATGCAGTTATGTCGTATTGATGAGTTGAACAAGTTCAAAAAATGTGCCTATTGATGTTAAAGTGAATGTTGGCCTAGATCAATTGGATGTCTTGAGTGATGGGATAGCCAAGCTGGTTGGTGTGGGGTTTGTTAGTGGACTGGTGATGGGTGAGAGCTCTCTTAGGTACCTAGTATGGGGATCTATCCATTGATTGTGTTGTACAAATGCACATCCAGTACCTAGAAGACTAACATCAAAGAAAAAAGATAGATAGGAACAACTGACGATTCGATCTACGTATCTCTTTTTTGAACTCTTTTTTTACATGTGTTAATATTTGCTTGAGTCTCCTGTGGCTGGGCCAATTGGTACCACAACTTTACTGTGACGACACACCTCTCTTAGAGAAGCGGCCCGAAAATTGGATCTGCATATTTCGAATCTTATCCCCAACACCAACAACCTCAAGCTATATCCACCAGATCGTCGCTCTGTTTTAGGCGCAGCTACTGGCTCAAGCTGCAGATGCGACACAGTCTCTTGTATCATTTCTAGGCCAAAGTGAGCCATGCTGTTCCCAGAGGAAGATGGACCGCTGTTGAAGGCGTGGATCGTCAAGCGCATCGAAAACACGTTCGTAACCGCCTTTGTCGATGACGATAGCTACGTCGCTCTCAATGAATGCGCTAACACTCAAAGAACAGATCCGATGCCGATTCCGATGTCCTTGCTGACTATGTTATCGCCCTACTCAAGCATGATGGCGATCGCGACGCGGTGCGGAAGCTGTGCGAACAGGAGATTCCCGACTTTCTGAGCGAAGGTGTGTGCTGGCCAGATCATCCGCTGCTACGCAGGAGAACAGCAGGCGAGTTTGTTACAGCAGAGGCTAACTGTGGTATACAGATCCTAAAACCTTTCTCGACGACGTCTTCCAGGCCATCACATACAAATCATACCTCCCGGGCGCTCCCCCAGCCCCCAAACTCGGCTCCGAACCGCAGCCTCAGCCTGCTTCTTTGTCCGAGAGCGCACCGCAAAACGGTTCGAGAAAGAGAGGCTTCCACGATCGCGACGACACGGACGGACAGGATGGTCCTCAGCACGGTGGACGCGCAACGAAGCAGTCCCGTCGAGCCGGTCGCGAAAGACGAGATGACGCGAGGGGCGGACGATATATGCGCGGTCTTCCTCAGCCGCAGGACATGGCTTTTGACCCCAAGGTCATGGAGGCGGCGTTTCTGCAGATGAGCTCCATGGCTATGCCCACTTACCCAGGTATGCCGGGCATGCCTCCACAGGGCTTTGGTGGTGGTAGGAATCAGCCGCGACGGAGGGGACGGTGCAGAGATTTTGACACCAAGGGATTCTGCTCTCGCGGGAGCACATGTCCGTATGACCATGGCAACGAGTCAATATTCGTGCCCCCGATGGGACCTGGAGGTGATGGTATGCAGCATCAGCTACCTTCTGGGTTTACTTCAGCTAACTTGGTTTCCTATCCAGAGCGCGGCGATCCCAACGAATACCCCTTTATGCCGAACCCTTCAAATCCCATCAACCCATTCAACTTCACACCAGACACGAACCGCGGCGGTAACACCAGAGGTCGACGAAATCGAGGTCAGAAAAAGGGCGGCGGTGGCGGTGCGAGGGCACCCTTCTCAGCCGACGGGCCAGTCCACGATCGTTCCAAGAGCACCATCGTGGTGGAGAGCATCCCCGAGGAGAACTTTACCGAGGACCAGGTGCGAGGCTTCTTCTCGCAGTTTGGCAACATCACAGAGGTGTCGATGCAGCCGTACAAGCGTCTCGCCATTGTCAAGTATGACAAGTGGGGTGCTGCCAACGCCGCGTACCAGTCGCCAAAGGTGATTTTCGATAACCGCTTCGTAAAGGTGTTTTGGTATAGAGACAAGGCCGATGCTCTGCCTCCGACCGTTCCTCTACAGGCGGGTAACTGGTCTGGCGATCCTCAGGCTACAGGGGAGGATGAGGAGGTTGAGCCAGAGTTGGACATGGAGGAGTTTCAGCGGAAGCAGGAGGAGGCGCAGAAGCAGCACCAGGAGCGCGAGTCTAAACGTGCTGATATTGAGAAGCAACGTCTAGAGCTCGAGACGAAGCAGCAAGAGCTCCTCGCCCGCCACCGCGAGGAGAATGCAAAGCTTCAAGCCAAACTAGCCGGCCAGAAGGGCGAAGACGGCGAAGTTCCTTCATCAGGCGCACAAGCCCTACGCGCCCAACTCGCAGTCCTCGAGCAAGAAGCCAAGATGCTCGGCCTCGATCCCAACGCAGAAGATGAAGGTTCCGTCACCAGTGCACCATGGCATCCCCCAGGTGGGTACCGTGGTGGTCGCGGCGGGGGATATCGCGGAAGAGGAGGCTACGCACCCAGAGGAAGGGGAAGCTTTAGGGGAAGAGGAGGTAGCGGTAACATGCACGCGGCGTATGCGCAGTACTCGATCGATAACCGGCCCAAGAAGCTCGCCGTGGCGGGCGTCGACTTTACGGCGCCGGAGAAGGACGAGGTGCTGCGCCATTTCCTCATTGTACGTTTCTCTTTCCCTCTCTCTCCCTCTATCCGCATTGAGCAAGTTCACTAACATGTCATGACAGAACTTGGGTGAATTCGAGTCGGTTGATACAGGCTCTACCGTCACCCACGTCTCTTTCCAGGATCGCAAGACGGCAGAAAGGTTCTACTACAGTCTCCAGGGCAAAGAACTCCCCGGTATCGAGGGCCGTCTTGAGCTCTCGTGGATTAGCACGCCGCTACCACCCGTCAACACAGTCAAGACTGCTGGCAACGGCGAGACGGGTGCTTTTCATGCCCACGCCGATGAGAAGGAGCACGACGCCATGGCTGGCTTTGATGATCATCCTCGTAGAGAAAGGAGTGCGGAGCTGCAGGATGAGGAGCGGCCGGTTAATATGGATTACGAGGTGGCGGATGAGGATGGGTGGTGAGAGCCAGAGGAAACCGCTCTATACCATGACTCAAAGATAATATGTATGATTCTAGTCCAGGTTGGTTAGAACAGGTGTAAAAGGTAGGATTCAATGACAAAAGGATGGGCGTCTGGTCAAATGAGTAAAGACAGTCACAGAGACTAGGTAATTGCATACACATGACAAACACAAGCAGGCAAATGGGGAAACATCAGAGTCTGGAGTATCATAGCCACCAAAAAGGGGCTAGATCCCTAGTCAATTGTCGTTGGCCTCCAGTCGTGATCAAGTTGACGACTGAAACGGGTTGTCCTTGGGGCATTGATTGGCCTGGCCAGTATGACATGGCAACAGCCAACTCGTCAAGTCTTGTCCATCTCCTTGTTCCTATTCCTTCTCCTTTCCATTCTGCAACCAGAAACCAATCAACCAAAACAAATAAAAAACACCAAATCATTTCATGCATTCATCCATCCATAGGCCTTGCTGGCGGGGTATCGTTGAGATATAGAACAAGCAAAGCAAGCCCCCAAAACATAAAGTCGTCTGCGCCCCGCCGGGTGTTGATTTTTTCGTATCTTGCGCCCCTTTTTTTTGAAAATGCTGCCCCGTATCCCTGGTAACTTTTTGTTGAAAAAGACACCCTGGTGATGCTATTATACCCAAAACCCAAAAGTGAGAAAAAAGAAGAGAATATGTCGTCAACGTTAGAAAAGAGAAAAAGATCAGAAACGCCCATTCATGCTCGTGGTCGCTCTGGGAAGGAATTCACTGCCGTGAACTACTAAGCAGCCGCCGCACCGTTGGCAAGGGGCTCAGTGCCGTTAGCTTCAGGCTCAGACTTGGGAGTGGCAGGAGTCGTCAGGTCCTTGACCTCGAGGCCCTTAAGAAGTTCAAAGATGGTTCCGTTCTGGTGGAAGTCGTTGTTCACTAGCAAATGTTAGTCTCAGATCCAACATATAATTTCACAATGTCGATGCTTACCGATGTTAACCAGGTACCACTCATTCATAACTTCGTCGATAAGAGCCCTGCTGGGGGAGCTGGCATCATAACAGTGAGCCCAATCAACTCCTAGTCGGAAAGCCTCATCCTTCCAGGCGAGGAAACTAATGCTCTCAACAATAGTTGGCTGCACAATCTCCTTTCCGGGGAACACACCCCAGGTGACAGCGTTGGGGCAGTCTGAAGGTGCGTTGGAGCGGAGTTCGCCATCCTTGGTGACAGCATAGAAGGTAAGGTCAGGGTGGCCCTCGATCCGGCTGATCATGTCATTAAAGACATCAGGGTGAACAAGCAACTCTAGGTACGACTTTTGGTAGACGTAACCGTTGGAGGGACCCCAACCATGGACGGGATGAGAAGACTTCACACCGTTCACAGCAGGCTGCGAGTTCACGGTCAGGAGACCACGCTTGTTGAGCTCCACGAGGTCATCCCGGATCTCATCAGCCTCGCTGGTGAGGGGAGATTCACTCCAGGGAAGAGAGTCGATCTCATTGCGGAGATAACGGACAAAGAGCTGGGCAATGTCCTGGACCGTCTTGGGCTCACCCCACTTCTTTCGGTTTGCCTCGTTTGTGCCCGTCAAACCAATGCCGTACGCGTCCAGCTCTCCAAAGGCAGGAGAGCGAGAATCACCCCATCGACCGTTGGGGAATTCGTCCCAATCCTGAGTTCGGATGACATATGACTTGTTGCGGTTTCGCCAGAAGATAGGTCGCACATCCTCCTCGCGGCGGCCAAGACCCTTGGATTGCTTCCATGGCAGGGCATGCTGGAGGGGACGCTCGGCTGAGGGAGCCCAGTTAAGCTCCTCGAGAACCATGCGCGTGGCCTGGGCGAGGTTCATAGTGTAGAAGTGAAGATGGTGGATGCCATTGGCAAGCAGCTTGCGGCACATTTCAGCGACAAGGCTCTTGCCAATGTCTCGGACAGCAACGTCGTCGTTCTTGACAGGCTCAAGAGCGTCGAGCCAAGCTTGGGGGACCTTGGCCTTCATGTGGTTGGCTCTTCGGAGGAAGCTGGCGTATGTGGCAATGGGCATGATACCGGGGAGAATTGGGACGTTGACACCGCGCTCGCGAACCTTCTTCACCCAGCGAATAAAGTTGTCGGCATCGTAGAACATCTGAGTGACGATAAAGGTAGCACCCATGTCGACCTTCTCCTTGAGGTGGTCAAGGAGCTCGTCCTCGTTCTTGTTGTCGTCACAGCCCTCCGGGTAGCCAGCAACACCAATGTCGAAGTGGTTGCCGTAGGTGCTGCGGATGTGCTTCACAAGGTCGCGGGCATACTGGAAACCACCGTCGGCGGCGGTCCATTTGTCCTGGTCTCGAGGGGGGTCACCACGGAGAGCGAGAATGTTGGTGCAGCCAGCCTTGTAAGCCTTGAGCAAAGCATCATTGACCTTCTCAACACCCATGTCGGTGCAAGTCAGGTGCATACAGGTCTCGAGTCCGTAAACAGCTTGCGCCTGGAGGACCATCTCGCAGGTCAGCTCGGCGATGCGTCCTCCGGCGCCCCATGTGATGTCAATGAACTTGGGGCCGAGGTTGTACATGCGATCCATGCGGTCGTAGAGGTTCTGAACACCCTGAGCGGTCTTAGGGGGGAAGTACTCGAAGGAGAAGGAGGGTTGGCCGCTCCTCTCGGCGTCGGTGAGCATCTCCTTGATATGCATGGTGAAGGCGGTTTGCGGAGAGACTGGTGGATGGAGGAAAGTGTCGTAACAGGTAACAATTGGGGTTCGGTAGAGTAAGCTGGTCCAGGAGAAGAAGGCGCAGCAAAAGTATCGGCGGACTGAAGCTTGTTGCTTTCAGGAAGCTGTAAGATGCGAGGATGCGGGGGAGGGGGAAGAACAGCTGCATGGCAAAAGTTAGCAAGAGTACAATTGGAGTTAGAAACCATGATGACGGCTTAAGAGAACGATTTGCATTCGCAGCCGTCTTGGCTACGGTGGGAGTAACTGACATTACTGTCTAATAGGTCTTTGTTTTTGCGCTGCAACTCCAGACGAGGGGCGGAAACGACGATCTTTTATTCGATCCTTCGACCTCAACCTCTCTCAATCTGTTTATTGAGAAGCAGCAGCAGAAGGGGAGCACGTAGAGCGAGAGACACCAGAGAGGATTTACTCTAGAGTATGGGATAAACGAGAAATGTTCCAAGGGGACAAATGACGAGTAGAGGAAAGAAAAGAGTTAAGAGAAAAGGGAAGAAGGGAGAGGGAAGAAGGAGAAAAAAAAGCTTCCGACGTCGTCCGTCCGTGACTTGCTCTGACTGGACTGGACTGCTAACTAACTGGGAGGGAAGGGAACCTTAGGTACCTTCCTAGAAATTTCTCTCTCCCCTCCCCCGC
>JABCKC010003292.1:0-16819 GCA_013186395.1 Fusarium papillatum | reverse complement strand
GTTAACTCACCACATCCTGATTCACCTCGTCGCCAATCTTGAAATTGGTCGCAAAGGCGTTGATCATGAGATCGCCTCCCAGCTCACACAGCAACTTCCAGGCCTTTTCGTCCTCGAACAGTTCCTTGTTGTCACGATGGAGGATCTCCTTTCGGATGTAGTCTTTCTGGGCCTCGACATTCCCGCCTGTTCTCTCCGAAGGGAGACGGATGAGAGGCGCAACGATGAGAGCATCAGCTGGCACTTTGTGCTCGGGCTTATCCTTGGGCCTCGGCGTCATTGTGGCCCAGTGGCAATAGAGCTATTGGAGAGACATAAACATTAGCCTATGAAGGGGTACTTATAAGCAAAGAAGCGAGGTTTGAACAAACCTTTGTGCACGAGAAAATAGCCTCGCCAAGTAGCCTGCCATAACCGTTTTGGTCAAGGCCTAGAGACTGGTGGGTAAGATAGGTAGCGACGGCTGATGCGCCGGGCTTGCTTCCCTCAACACCATAGACGCCCATACTTCCCTGTTCATCGCCGTCGTGGAACACGATAGGACTCGTCCAGGTGAGGAGATACCGCATGCGCCCGTCTCGGTAGCAGAGTCCGCCAGCAGGGTAGTTGATGTATCCCGATCTGTGATAGTTGGTGTTAAAGAAGGGAAGAAAAGATGTCAACTGCATCT
This sequence comes from Fusarium papillatum, assembly GCA_013186395.1. Lineage (NCBI taxonomy): Eukaryota > Fungi > Ascomycota > Sordariomycetes > Hypocreales > Nectriaceae > Fusarium > Fusarium papillatum. The sequence goes on along the minus strand of JABCKC010003292.1, from coordinate 16,149 downwards.
AGTAGGGGAGAAGACTCACTTGTGCGGATCAATCGTGATGCTATCCGCGTGCTTCAGGGCCCGCAGCTGCTCCTTGGTGTATGGATTCAGTGGCATCACTGGCACGTACGGGATGTCGCCCGGACCACGGCCGTCGCCCTCCCACAGCAGTGAGGCAAAGTAGCCACCCCACGCGGCATCGCAATGAACTGCGAATGACACACCTTTTGCTTTTTGGTACTCGTCGCGGATCTTGATGATCTCGGCGAGTGGGTCGCACGCGCCGTGCTCTGTAGAGCCCATGATGGCGACGACGCCGAAGATGGGGGTCTCCTCTTTGATGCACTTGTCAAGTTCTGTCCTGAGGTCATCTACGCTCATCCTGGCCTCGTTGTCGACGTCGATGTCGACAAAGTTCTCGGAGCCAATGCCCGATATGGCTTTTTGAGAGTCTGTTAGCGACATGGACGCCTCGTATCACGTTAATGAATGATGAAGAAACTCACCTCCACCCTTAGGCCAGGAGTAATGCTTTGTCGCACAGATCATGTACTTTCCATGTTTGATGTCGAACTCGCGCTCCAGCTTGTCCTTGCCCGTCGTCTGGACCAGGTACGGCTTGAGCGCGTCCTGCAGGAAGCCCGGGCTGATGGAGTACTTCTCACCCAACAGGGTGGGGATTGAGAGAACCGTAGAGGGCGTCAGGTTCAAGAGCTCCTGCTTGGTGAGTTTCAGGAACTCCTTCGGGCCTGCGTTGCACGTTTCGACGATGAAGGGCGGCTTGATGGTGCTGAGAAACTTGAGTGGGCCTTTCTCAATGGCGAGCTTGAGGGAAAATGGGTAGAACTTGAGGTTTCGCGCTATTGAGAGAGAGTGGTTAGATCTCGTCCCTTGCGCGAAGGGGAGCAAAGGGGATCCTTACTTGCCCAAATGGCCTCGAGATTGGCCACGGACCCATCCTGATAGCATCGAGAACGTGTTAGAAATCATCATCGTCCGTTGACATGAAAGCCACTGGCGGGATCCATAAGCGGAGACACTTACGCAGGTGAGATGCCCCCAGGGAGCGGGATCTCCCCCCGGGCTGTATCCCAGCATCTCACAAAGCTCCTGGCCGACTTGCCTCTCAACTTCGGTAGTGAATGGGCTTGCCTCGGTGGCGACATTGTTGGGGTTGTAAATCATAGCCGACATGTCTTGATGTCACAAGCGTTAGGGACTGCAGCGGTTCAAGTGGGCTATGTAAACGTTGACTTACACCCAATGACGCTCGCCAGAGTGGTATCCATGTTCATATGCGCATTGTACCGTGGCGACCAGAACGGCACGGAATGCCTCGCCAGCTTGTCCGACAGCTTCGCCGAGTTATTCTCGAGCCTATGAATGCTTTGCTTGTAAATATCCAACTCTTTCATGGCGTCTGTAATGAAGATGTCCTTGTCCTTCTCGTCTGCGAGGTAGACCCGGGCCTCTTTTTGGCGCTCGAGTGCCTGGCCGAAGAGTGACTGCAGGACGTTCATATTCTCAGCCTGTGGGCCAAGAAACCAAGAGCTGACGAGGGCATGTTTGGCCTGGTTCTCGTCGATGTTGTCGCCTTGTGCTCCGTTGGCTTGCACTCCGTTGGCTTGCATGATGAAGATGAGATGTAGTTGGTTTAGAATCAGGTAGGTAGTAGGTACAGGTCTTCAAGTTCCAAGCAGACTTGACTAGTTGTTGGTAGTTAGACTGAGATTTCAAAAGATAGAAGACTTCACATTTAAGTTCTAAGAGGAACAAACGGCCGAAGACGAAACTAGATGTACCAAGTTCGCTTGGCCAATAACGTCACAGAACCTGTATGCCTTCGGAGACAGCGACCAAGTCATCCAGCAGGCTGCATGTCTGAGACACTGCCAGCGGTGTTGTCAACCCCGTAAGCGACAATAGCTTGGCACCGCTCCGAAGCTACTTTCCAACTCGCTCACTGTGCACATAACTACGGTTTACAGGATATCTCACACCGCATTCGAAAATCCAAGAACACGCCACTTTGAGACAAGTCCTGTCTATCTTATCCGCTTTCTATGGTTTAAGGCACATCCTGTTCCATATCAGCTCAGCCCTGAAGCAAGAGCTAGACCACTTCAAGAAGACTGTGGCTGCAATATTGCAGCTGAACATGCAAGTGAGTCACGCGGAACTGTTTAACCCACAAATCAAGCCGGTAATTCTAAGTTAGTAAAGAGATCAACGGGGATACAACCGGCAATTACCGCAGTAAGGCTGGGGATGTGATCTCTGTACTGCAAGGAGTACTCAATGAGGCGAATACACGTCATGGACTGGGGAGATGTGCGGTGTAGATCAGGCAGGTATGCGTTGCAAATGAGACAGTCACTCCGGCAGGGGCGAGAAGATCATTGTGACCTTCTTGTTTGAGCGTGTTGAGTTAGGTGTTGTTGAGTTGTGTGTTGTTGAGTGAGTTGCCAAGGCTTACCGGGCGGCAAGGCGTTGGTTGCTTCACTTGATCGGCTGAAGATTAAGTCGCTTTATCTTGTGTGGCTAGTCTTGGCAACTAGTTGGCGAGTTATAGTTTGCGGTCGATCAGACAAGTAAATCCTCTCGCATCACAACGTGAGGGGGCCTATAGACCGGCCCGGTTCCCCGTGCTTGGCTTCTATCACACTTGGAAGATTACTTCCGAGCATAACGAAGGTGCGGAAGACTATATTAAAATGTGATAGTTATGTTAATTAAAGGTTAAAGAAGTATAAGCTAGGGACGTATTTAGCGCATATATAAGATATCTCGTTCTAGCGGATTAGATTAATAATCCTCTATTTCTAATAGACCAAGCCACGGGAATAGGCCTGACTATAGGCCCCCTTAAATACACTAATGCGCGAGCTACTTTATCTCACTGGTCTTTACCAAGCCCGCCGCGGGCCGCCGGTTACGATTCCGCCGAAGATGCTGGCATGCTTTAGATGGGTGTCCTTAGACACGCACTCGAGACATTGGACGGGAGGAATCCGGGCTTAGAAGAATCAATGCAGCTCGCTCTTTGATGCTCAGTTTCTATTAGCACATCCAAACCGGTGATCACTAAGTTGTGTCTTCGACCCTTGTTGTCTGTATGTCTTGTTTCTGTTGAGTTAGTTTGAGGCCCCCCTCTTGGCCCTATGCAGCCTGTTGACTAAATCTGTATGTCTTGTATATATCGATTCCTTCGAAGTCGCCAACTTGCCGGCGATAGGTTCACGAGAACCTCCCGGCAGGCATCCTTCTCGCACGTCCATCCGTTTATGATCCTTTACGATCTTCCGGCTCAGTTATCCCAGCTTCAACTATAAGAAAGAACAGATTTCTCATACATTATAGCATTATATCCCAGCGCTATCACAGTGGCATCATCCTTCTCACTTTATCAACTCATCGCTTCACCAGTCTGCCCAGCACCCGCAAGACCTCAGATAGAAACACTAAAGGTCGAACACCATGGCAGAGGGATCAAATCAAGGCCGGAAATCAGCGTTGTTGATAGGCATCAACAAATACAGCAGCCCTGTGTTGAACGACCTCCGCGGCTGCCTCTCCGACGTTGCTACCACCGAGAAATTCCTCATTGAAGTTGCCGGCATCTCCAAAATTACCAAGCTCATCTCCCCGCCGGACTCGCCAACTGACCCCCTTCCAACCTTCTCCGAAGTCAAGTCCGCATTCCAGACCCTCGCCAGCGGCGCCCAGCCCGGCGACTTCATCTACATTCACTACTCGGGCCACGGTACCCGCCGGGCAACCGAGTTCGGTGACCTCAAGCGCAAGGGCGTGGACTTTGACGAGTGCCTAGTCCTTTACGTCGACGGCAAGCTCGACTACCCCCGCGATGGCGAGCTCGACTGCCTCCGCGACGTCGAAATTGCCTTTCTGCTAAAGCAGATAGCCGACAAGGGCGCAACGGTCACCTTCGTGCTCGACTGCTGCCACTCAGGCGGGGCCACGAGGGACGACGACGGGGTCCGGGGGTGCGACGAGATCCCGGACAAGCACTTTGTAAAACGGGAGCCCATCCAGTGTGGGAAGCATCTGAAAGATGTCTGGGGCATGCCCCCGGACGACGACGACGACGCGGGCCGCGGCGGGAGCGTGATACAGCACTGGATGACAGCGTCCAAGGGGATCAACTTTCTCGCTGCGTGCCGGCCAAAGCAGGAGGCGCAGGAGGTGCCCCGCGGAGAGGCGAAGGTGAAGAAGGGGCTGTTAACAGACTGCCTCAACAGCGTCATAAACGGAGGGGCAGATCGCCTGCCCGGGTTCAGCTGCGATGTCGTTTCCAACCTCGTCGCGCACGCGCTCGAGAACCACAAGCTGAAGAATAGGTCGAAGGACCAGGACGTGGTGTTTGGCGGCCAGGGCGACTGCCATATTTTTGGTGTTGAACCCGTGCCTCAGCCCCCCGTGGTCGTCACCAGCGTCGAGCCGTGGGGGAGTGGGAAGCAGCTCACGGTGGGACTGACTGTTGGCGTGGCGCACGGCGTGCGCGAGGGTGATATCTTCGCCATCTACCCCAGCGACAAACCGCTTACCAGCGTTGCTGACTACACCGCGCCGCTGGCCACCTGCAGCGTGATTGGTGTGGACAGCTTCACCTGCAGAGCGCGCACCCAATCGAACGCTACCGACCCCGAGCAGGTCAAGGCCGGCTGCGTGGCTGTTAGTCTGCGCAGCATCTTGAGGGACCACGTCCTGCAGCCAAAGGGGGTGTGGGTATCGGCTGTGGACGACAGCGCTGAGCCACTTGATGCAGTAGTCCAGAAAGTCCGGGACTGCATCAGCCGCAGGGGAAGGCTTGCCAAGCTCAAAGACGCCGGTGAGGCCTTCTTCAAGGTGCTAGTCCAAGAAGATGACAGCTTCACCATTTCCTTCACCCCAGACCAAGCTGAGGCCAAGGTCGAAGTCACAGGAAAGCCCGAAGACGTGCTTCACCACCTAGTTCACCTGACCGTCTTCTACAACCTCTTCAACCTCGCCAAAGATAACGCGGCGCAGAAGGGGCGAGGCCTAACAGTCAGTAAAATCGGCTACCTCGACCAGGGCGTCAACCCCCCCGATCCGCGGGGTTTCCAACTCGGCAGGCCCCCCTCCCCGGACGTGGACCTCAAACCCGTTCCGCAGGGCTCAATCGACATTCTCGATGGCCAGAGTCTAGGGATTGAGGTGCGCAACACGTCGCTGGAGGACGTGTACGTCGAGATCCTAGACCTGGAGCCGTCGTGGCAGGTGACGCGGACGTACCCGAGAGCGCAGCACTCGCCGATCCTGGTGCCGCCCAACTCGGGGACGCGCTTCTTCATCAAGATGTGGCTATCGGCCAGGGTGCCCGGCGCTGTCCAGCCCGACACGTTCGACCGGTTTGTCGTGCTAGCGACGCTGAGGGCCCACGTTAATTTTCCTAAGACTGTCCTTCCGATGCTAGGCGAGAGAGGGGGGCCTGAGGATAGTGCCGGGGCGCCGCCTGTTTTGGAGCCTGACGAGAGGGATGCTGGGAGGGGAGGGTCCGGGGTGGCCCAGCCGGCGTGGTTTGTGCAGCAGTTGGATGTGCGGGTGGTTAGGGAATAGTGTGTTGAACGATGACGATCGGGGCTTTACAGGTCAGAATAGGGGGATTAGTTTATCGAAGCTGTTTCAGGGTCGAATTAAGTCAGTATGCTGCACACTGAACAGTATCAGAGCCAACGTGCGTACTTGTGGGTGAACGGGAACTAGGTCGTAGGCAGGTATGCGTAGGCAACTTTATTAATAGCTACCGGGCTGTCAGGTAGGTTCTATCTAGATGATGTCTGTGTCTTAGATATATTGTGGATAATTGAGGTTCGAGCTGGTTTACTGATCACCGGTGAACTACGATCGCGGTGGTTTAATAAACCATCGTGGACCAGCGTGTCCTGGATGAACGGCAAGGTATGGATGAGGTTGAATAGCCTCCACTGTGGCTAAAGGATAGGGATATTATCGAAGTTAACCTAGAGGGTATAAGAACTTATATTAATAGAGTTTAAGCCGTAAACAGTAGATAACCATAAGATTCAGTTATTAATAGTTATTAGAAAAGGCTCGAAGAGAGTCTAAGCTATATAAATAGTATCTAACTCAACCGAGAGCTTCATAGGCCTGCCGCCCACCTTTATTAACTCGAACACTATTTGTGAGCATGTCATAATCTGACTAATTAGCCCTAGCTACAGATCATTTTGATATCCAGCGTTCGTCACCGGTTGACCAACGTTACCCACCCTTCAAGTGGCTGGTCAGAGAGATCCACCACCTGAGACGATAACGGCTGTCACCGCAGCCTGACCGGCTTACAATCATTGGAAGGGAGGGGCTAGTGATGGTTATCCGATTTCCAAAGGGCCGTGAAAGGGTATTGATATGCTTTTAATAGCAGTATATCAACTCCTTCGGACTCGTAGGAGGGGCTCCGCTGGGCCAGGCCACCCACAGCCGTCAGCGCTAAGCATGTCTCCGGCCGCACGACTACCAGGGTCTTGTACGGACACTTTTCTTGGCCCTCGGAGACATATATGAGGAAGCAGTGAAGTTGATTTCTGATGGATACTTAATCGTGAGATCCTGCGAGGGTGTGACAGATGATGGTATAAAACACTCCAGCTCATCAACGTCTTTAATTCTCCGCCAACCTCTGTACTCAACCTATTAAGCTATGTCGACTGAAGTAGACCCTCAATACCTTCTTAAGGAGAGTAACCGAGAGGTTGAGCGCCTCCAGAAGCAGCATGCCTGGTTTCAACGATGCCTCAATAATCAAATCGTTTTTGCTCCAGTAGACCTGAACAAAGACGGGTTAAAGGTTCTGGACGTTGGTTGTGCTGATGGCGAGACAGCTTACAGACTGATGTCATGATGAAAGCTAACGACTGACCAGGAATCCTCCTTCGCGATCTCCAGAAACAAGTCACCCCTTCTTCTCGATTGGTTGGGGTGGACATTATGAACAGTTTTATGCCGCCTTCTCCTCAAGGCAACATTACCTATCAGGTCTACGACGTATGCGAACCACCCTCAAGGGAATTGAGTGAAAGCTTTGACTTTACTCATGTCCGATATGTCTTGCCCGGATGTGCCAAAGTCGGCTATCAGAAGGCTGTTGACAACCTTGCCGGTAAGGACCAGGCCCTATTAGAAGGAGACACACAAGTCTGATAATTGATATAGCTACTCTGGCACCTGGAGGCTGGCTGCAAGTACAAGAAATGGACTTGGACTATAATCGGTCTGAAGTCGGCCAAGCAACCAACGACGCAAACCGAGTCTTCTCTGGACTTTTTGACCAGATAGGCCTTGGTGCCAGATTCCCGAGCAAGCTCGATAAAGCATTTGAAGCTGCCGGACTAGTGAATGTGTCGATCCAAAATGTCGAATTTCCTATGGGTAAACGACTGGGGGATGACAAGGCCGCCCAAGACTCTTGGGAGCCGTTTGCCCTTACTATTCCGAGTGTTGTTGAAACTGCCAAGTGTAAGCTCACTTTCAAGGGTATTCATTAAATTTCTAACAGTTTGCAGCGTTGGGAGCAGATATTCCTGATTCTGTATACGATAACCTGGCAGAGAGATTTGAGAAGGAAGTCAAGGAGCAGGGCTCGCTTTGGAGGTCATTTATCATCATCGGACAGAAGCCCGAGTAGCCGTCATTATCCATCTCATAAGGACGTCAATTGAGTATGTAGTTTTCAATTCGGGCCGATGTCATCAAGCTGTTGTTCTTTCTTGGCTTCGGGGCGGCCGCCGTCTGTTTTGAAGACTCAGGTGAGGCGTCGCGATGCACTTTATAATACTCAACGCCGGTTTTCAGTTATTTTTTTCTTTTCTTTTTCGAACGGGATCTTGAATCAGTCCAATATCGACATTTCGTATCTCATTGTCTGCATCGTAACAACATGGAGTTGTCTTGAGCTCTTGAGTCAAATGCCCACTCAACCGAGAACTCCGCCATTTCAATTGTCATGAACCTCCGATCCTTGCCCAATTTGGATATCCAGAGCTGACCGCCTAGCCAAGAGGTCGCAGCGCTTGCTAACCACTGCACGTAACCAGGAAACAGGCCCGAGTTGCCGACGGTTAAAGCGACCAACTGCATTTAACCGCTGAGGAGTATCAACATTTACAAACTACTCTTCTCTGTCTGACATTCTACAGTAACCACTCTCTACCATCTTTACAATCACAATGTCTGCTTCTGCTCCGTTAGACGTCGAAACTTTGATCGACCAGCTTACGCTGGATGAGAAGGTTGAGCTTCTCGCTGGGCAGGGCTCTTTTCGAATGACCGGTTTGCCCGGGCATGGTATCCCTGCTCTCATTGTAAGATTTTAAACATCAGCGCAGCGAAAAACTCGACTAACGTTGCGGGTAGACATCTGACGGTCCTCATGGAATCCGTGGTCGGCGATCGTTTACTCGGGTTAGTGTCCGATGCCACGGTGCTTAATGTGAGGTGCAGACATGACTGACTGACAACTCAGCTCCCGAGTCCTATGCTCCCAAGTGCAACGGCCATGGGCGCCACATTCAACGCAGAGCTTCTTCAAAAAGTCGGAAGACTTCTAGGCGACGAAGCCAAGGCCAGAGGTGTCGATGTTCTTCTAGCGCCTACAATCTGTCTCCAGCGCTCTCCCTTGATAGGGCGCGGCTTTGAAGCTTTCGGAGAGGATCCTTTCCTGAGCGGCATCCTAGGTTCGCGATACATCAACGGCGTTCAAGAACGCGGCGTCGCAACTAGTGTTAAACACTATGCTGCTCACGATCAATCCGATAACAGTATCGAAGACAACGTATGTATGACCCAACGCACCTTGCGAGAAGTCCACATGTTGCCATTCCAACTTGCTCTTCGAGACTCGGATCCTTGGACGATCATGACTGCATACAACAAGATCAACGGGATCCATGTCAGCGAGGACCCTCTTCTCTTGAAGCAGATCCTACGAGATGAATGGGGTTTCAAGGGTCTCGTTATGAGCGACTGGTTCGGGACGTATAGCACATCGGAAGCTATCAACGCTGGCTTGGACCTGGAAATGCCGGGCCCCACGGACTGGCGAGGCAAACGCTTGAGTATCGCTGTCAACTGCAGAAAAGTGTCCCAGGCAACAGTCGATGAGTCTGTGAGAAATGTGTTGAATCTGGTCAACGGGGTCAGAAGTAGCGAGTCACACAATGATTCTCCTCCCTCCAACACTCCAGAGCAGAAAGCTCTGATTCGACAACTCGTTGCCGAGGGCATTGTTCTGCTTAAGAACGAGAAGCAACAACTTCCGATTAAAAACCCCGACAAGGTGAAATTTGGATTGATTGGAGATCACGTCAAGAACCCTGCACTTTGCGGTGGTGGCAGCGCTGAGGTTGAACCATATTACTCTGTGACACCTTACGATGCCATCGTTGAAGTGGTTGGCGCCGAGAATGTGTCATATGCAGCGGGTTGTCATTGTAAGTGTATAAAATATCCAATCTTGACAGAGTCCAAAAACTGACAGCTTCACAGCATTTAGATTCAGTCCCCTCCTTAAAGGCCTCGCCACTTCGTCCGGAGCAGAGGGATGGGATGTCGAAATCTTTGGCGAGAATCCAGATGATCATCCTGAAACCCCAGCAGTGGTGTCAGTAGTTGCTGAGAAGCAGCTGATCGATGTTCCCGAGAGCCTGCACAAGTCTATCCCAACAAAATACTTTGTCAGGGCCCGCGCTCGTTACACTGCTGAAACCTCGGGTATATTCCGCTTCGGATTCAGCACATCTGGAAAGGGTAAGCTCAAGGTTGACGGCCAAGAAGTCATTGACTTGTGGACGAGCCAACCTCCCAAAACCGACTCAACTGCCTGCTTCAATCGTCTTTCCATGGAGAGGTTCCACGATATCGAAGTAATTAGAGGACAAGTTCTTGAGCTTGAAGCTCTTCAGGTGAACGAAAATCTTGCTGGTGGTGTTGGCACGGCTTTGACCCTCACCGGACGTGTTGGAGGCTATGAACTTCTAGACGAGGACCAGGGTATCAAGGATGCAGCAGAGCTCGCTAGCAAGGTCGACATTCCGATCGTGATTACAGGTCTATCCTCGGACTATGAGTATGAAGGGAGCGATCGCAAGAACCTGAGACTTCCTGGACGTGTAGATGAGTTGATCCAGGCCGTGTTGAGTGCCAACAAGAACGCAGTAAGTACACTCTATCATTACTCCAAAACGAGAATTAACACATTCTAGATTATCGTCACCCAGTCCGGATGTCCCATTGAGATGCCGTGGGAGTCCCAAGCATCAACTCTACTTCACGCTTGGTTCGGCGGTCAGGAAACCGGCCACGGCCTTGCAGACGTTCTTTTCGGCAAAGTCAACCCCTCAGGCAGACTTTCCTTGACCTTTCCCAAGTCCATAAAGCACACGCCTGCCTATCTCACCTTCTCCAAAGCCGACTACGACATCGTATACGGCGAAGGAGTCTTTATCGGTCATCGATACTATGAAATGGTCGACAGAGAACCTCTCTTCTACTTTGGCCACGGCCTTTCATACTCAAAATTCGAATACTCGAAACTTGAAGTGCCTCATGATTTCGCCTCGGCTGTCGATCACAAAATGCAAATCTCGGTTGACGTCACCAACAAGGGTTCTTATCCTGGTTCAGAGGTCGTCCAGGTTTACATCCATGATCCCGAGAGTTCCGTTCAGAGGCCTGTTAGGGAGCTCAAAGCGTTCGCTAAAGTGTACCTGGATGTTGATGAGACAAAGACTGTTACGCTTACGCTTGATAAGTACTCTTTGTCTTTTTGGTCGCAGGAAGTGTCCAAGTGGAAGGCTGAAGCGGGTGAATACACGGTCATCGTTGCTGCTAGTTCAAACCCAAAGGATGAAATGATGCGAGCGAGCTTTGTCTTGTCGGAAACCTTTTACTGGAATGGACTGTGAACTGAGAATGACGGCAAGGGAAATGGTAGTCAATAGAGTACATCAGCAGAGAGTAGGAAATGAATGAGCCTGTTGATGACCGACTGGAAAGTATTTACGTGTGACGATCGATCGTTGACTCTATTAACCGTGATATCTACTCTATGAAATGATCTACTGCCTGGGGCTGTACTGGATTTCCGTAGTGGAAACAATATTGATCCCCTTGGCCGCGTCCTCCTGAGAGTAAGACTGAGTCCGCACCTTGGGGTTGTAAGAAGTAGGGAATGGCTGCCTCGGCGCCGAAACCTGAACAGTATGTCCACCATCTTCTGCGGTAGGCCGAGGCCAAAGCTTAGCTTCATCATCATCTCCAATCTTTCTTCCCGACTCGGAGTCGTCTCCAGATTCGAGTTCGATGGCATCGGATTGCCTGCGGCTGAGCTGGAGTCTGCTCCTAATAGCGTGCGATCCCTTTGTTGTGGGGTGAGAGGGACCACCGTAGCTGGCGCCGAGAGAGCTGAAGATTCCGGGGATGCACTTCTTGAAGAATGGTTTCAAAGAACTAGCGGAGGCGCAGATGATGCAGCCAGTGAGCTCTGCGTACATCCAGCACAGCTCGTATGCCAGACCCCAGGTGTAGTTGGGGCTGCTGAAGAGCTTAATGGTGAGAACGCAGTTGTAGATGGCGACAATGATGACACTTCAACCGTTAGTATGACTCAGGGATGAGTTTCAAGTCTTTACTCACAATCCACCAGTCGTAAACAGCAGCAACAGTGAAAGTTTTTGGCGCCGAGGAATCTGAAGCGGAATGACGATCCGCAGGGGAAGAAGCAAGATGACAAGATCCATGACGACATTGGCAACCGACGCCGCCAAGAAGAAGCCAAACTTGTCAACACACTTGCCCGTAGCCATAGCGACAAGATCCCAAGAGGCATTGATGGGTTGACAACCAAAGAGACTGATCATGGCGTAGACGACGGCATATGTGACGAAGAGACCAGCAAGAACTTGGACGATTCTGCGGAAGATTCGTTCAGGGCAGAGACGAAGGTAGAAGAAGAGCAAGGAGATCTTGGCCAAGTCCGAAGAGAGCATGTAGAAGATGTTGACGGGGATGGTCCACTGGGGCTTGTTAGGAGTTGGCGATGATAGTAGCATGTGTGAGAACGTACCTTGAGCAAGATTTGGTACTTGGCCTGTGATACTTGCCAGAAGTTGATACCACAGCCACCTTGGGCAACCACTACGCATGGTGAGTACTCAATGACTAAGTCGACATGATCCAATACTTACTCCCCATCGTACAAGCATAGAACATCCAACACGAGAACAAGGCAGCGCCAGTGAGGTCTGCACCCAAAGTCAGCGACGAATGTCATATCGAATGTTGAGACGTAACTCACAATCATCCAGACGCAATGCGTTATTCATGATCCCAACTCGTGTATAGATTCTCAACCCGTAAATAACAGACCCGAAAGCGAACAAGACGGCGCCAATAACCACCTGGGCCGGCGCCATGGATCCCGCAGCCCACCTATCCTCGCCATCAGGCGGAGGCATCATGTAGACCGTGTCAGACATTGTGTCGAACGCTCACAGTAAACTTATCGGACTCGTATTGTCGTGGGATGAGGTTCGTTGGCGACTCGGGGCCTTTGTTTTCAACGTTTTCGCTTCACCGGACAAAACATTTCATGGGTTACCTGCACCCTTCTAATAAAGAAATCACCAGGGCAGGATCTGCATTTTAGATGTCTCTTTTCACAAAAGGGTAAAAAAAGACAGGTCAGGAGCTTTTTTTTCCTTACTTTTGGTTCCTCACTCCACCTTTTGACCCAGTGTTCAAGGATTGTTCTTGCATTCTACAAGACATTCCCCGACGCAGGAACAAGGTCTTGGGGAATAAAACAAGGTTCCGCAGGAGGATTTGCCACCTTGGCATAATCATCCAGTTTTTTTTGCAACTGCCGGCAGGTGTGTTGCTCTCCAGGCAACATGTAACCTCGGCTCCTCAAGACCCAACGAGAGTTATTTCATCTCGAGTGTTGCACTCGTTCTTTTCTTTTTCTATAATATCCAATGTTGGTGCTGACCAACGGCCACGTATGATGGTGAAATCCCACGGTGGCCAGTTCTGTGGAAACCAAAATGGAGAGCTGAGACTGCATGGTCCTCTTGGCTGCAACGGTTTTCAGGGGCTCGTCGTTTCTTGGCGCACCCATCAAAGCAGATCTATTCCTTTTGGCCCATCTTTGAAGAAATCATGTTTTCTTTTTTGTCATTACAAATGGCTTACCAGTTGCATGACTGCGGTTCCACATTAACAGGGATACAGCATGAGAGGAGGATTGTTCACCCGCAGCATGGTTTTACCCCTTGCAGAGAGCCCGACGAGATGGGATTTCTTCTCGTTTGAAGATACTCTTTTTAGAACTGAGCTTGCTTAATGTGAACTGATTTCGGGGAATTCCCCTACTGACGATCTCGCCCGAATCGTTTGTCGAGCAGGGTTATGCGAGTCTTGTCCAGGGGTTAGCCCGGCAATATGTGACCATATTCATTGGTCTATTACCGAGCGAGCTTCACCAAGTTTCAGTCATAAAATCTGACAGTTCCTCGCAAACTCGGCTCCAGCAAGTATTTCCAAAAGGATGGTTCTGTAGAGACGATCATCACTTCATCACCGACCGATTCGCACCGTGATTGTCTAATACGAGGTTGGGCATGATTATTCCGCCTATGCTTGTTCTCGACCATTGTGGTCATTCACGATATGTCACTTTTTTCTTTTTGTCCAATTCTTTTATGCCTCGTTGTCTAGCGCTCTTGTCGCAACACATCTATTCGTCCAAAGTCAAGACCCCATTTCCTGTGAGGGTCTTTTGACCGAGAATTTTTCTTAAAAAGAAATAAAGTCGGAAAATGGTTATCTCACGTTGTGGGAAAAGCAAAACACTCTTATCCATGCCAAGATGTCTCCACAACATAGCCATACACATGCTTCAACTGGCTGGAAGCAATTCCGTTATCAGCGGAAAACCCGAGACAATCACGGTTCGGACCGAGCGGAGAGGGAAAACCGTTGCCTCCTGCAAGCGCTAATGCCAGTATCTCACCATGAGCTCGGGGATATTTCACTTTAAAAGAAAAGAAACGTTGCGAGGATGTAACTTGGAACCAACACGATATGTACTGCAATAAGCCCAGCATTAGACGACAATGTTTTTTTCTCTCTCTTCCGAGCAGTCACATGGATCATTAGACGTTTGCTGCATTCTTTCCCCTGCTGCGTCCTTTTTGCACTCCGCCAAAATGTGACTTGACAATTTTCTTACCGGTGGAGATTTTTCACAAACCCGAGATCATGACCCGAGACCAAGGCAAAGGCCAGGATTTGGTGAAACGATCTTCTCTGCAGGTTCATTAAGCGATGGAACGCGACACCGATGATCTTGACCATCGTCGTAGGTGCGAGCTCCCTCCGAGGGAAGAGTAAACCCGCGATTCGTGGTGGATCCTTGCCCAGAGAGGACATTAGTCAAGTTGGCAAGGATCTGACTCCTCATTCTGGGTCTGTAGACAAGGAATTTTGCGTTACTTGGGAGCTGGACAATGTGAGGGTATCATGCGGTGTTTCGATTCCCCTGAATCCCCCATGGCACCACAAGGTAGCAACCATTCGTCCGTGCCGCAAAACGTGGATATAAATCTATAACAAAATCCCTAGCACTCTATGCATCATCTCAGACACACACATTTCCCCCCAACTCTAAATCTTACTCGCTTTCTCAAAATGGCAGAACAGTACCCTTTCAAGGACAAGGTCATCGCCGTGACTGGCGCTAGCCGGGGAACTGGCCTGGCCCTCACCCGCTATCTGCTTATTCGGGGTGCCAAGGTTTCCATGGCCGCGACGTCGGAAGAGAATCTGAACAAGGCGGTTGCTGAGATTAAGAGGGATATCCCTGATGTTGAGGACAGGGTCATCAGTTTTCCTGTCAACGTCACCAACCCCACGGACGTAGAGAATTGGATCAATGCAACGGTTGAGAAATGGGGAGAGTTGGATGGTGCTGCTAATGTGGCGGGTGAGTTTCTTGTCGTGTGCGGTTGATCTATTACTGACGGGTGAAAAGCGAGGATGAATAAGAGCATTCATCCCATTGAGGACCTCGACCTTGAGGAGCTGAAGGAGATGCTGGATGTTAACGTAATTGGTACTTTTAACAGTATCAAATACGAAATGAAGAACATGAAGCCAGGCGGTAGCATCGTCAACTGCGGAAGCCAACAGGTCAAGTACGCCTCTGGAAACATGGGAGCGTACGCAGCCTCCAAAAACGCCATCCGCGGTCTCAGCCAAGTTGCCGCATACGAGGGTGGAGCCAAGTACCCCAAGAACCCCATCCGAGTTAACCTCCTATGCCCGTACGTACCATTGATCCCCCGTTCCTTTTATTTTCTGACCGTCGTATCAGGGGATGTATCGATACGGACATGATCCGCCAACCTCTCCACCTCCCCAACGGCGCTGGAACATGGACCATGACCGAGGGTGATCATCTTACATCGATCATCAAGCGATACTCCAAGCCAGAAGAGATTGCCGCCACAATCGCCTTCCTCCTTGGAGACGAGAGCAAGTTTGTGACGAAACAGGAATGGTACGTGGACGGTGGATGGATGGAGGCAAACTACGTAGCGTAATCCGCGGTAATAGATATTTTAATCATACTTTTGTTTAAACGACGTATCGCTTGCAGAAATTTTCATTTTGACAAGGCTGAAGGGGGGTTGAGATAAACTCTAGTGCATGAATGTCCCACCCGGGAGAGCAACGCGGCCCGAATCAAGGGGTTAGGGCTGACCTCCTTGCAAGGGGAGATGGGATTTGGGAATGAACTGGGGTTGCCCTTGTTTGTTGAAGCGAAAAGAGGAATCCGAAGGAGTAGTGGAATACTACTTTGGGTTTGAGGAGTCCACATGTTGGGAAGGGTGTCGCCTACCCGAGAGATGGCGATCATCAGCCAGGTTACTTAACGTAATGGTGCATGTAGGCTTCAGGTCAAGCTGGAGTCGGGCTTGTAAATAAAATGGTCGTAAGATTTGCCACTTCGAGCTTCATGTGATCAACTTGTGGCAAGCAGGCAGTTTTGTCGATGTGTTTCTAAATGTTTGCTCTTGTAACCACACCTGACCTACTCTTCAACAACAT
>JABCKC010003290.1:0-27269 GCA_013186395.1 Fusarium papillatum | reverse complement strand
GTGACATAAGGTTGTAGGACAGATGCGCCTGCTCGAGATCCAGTGTTTGCCACCTTGGGCCACACAACAACTTCTTGCTTCTCTGTGTCTGGGATGACACTGATCTGAGAAAGCTCAAAGGTTGTGTATGACAAGCCGTGGCCGAATGGGAACAATGGCTCAATGTCCAGTGTGTCGTACCAACGGTAACCGACGTGCACGTCTTCGCCGTAAAGGACGCGACCACCTTCTGAACGGAAGTTCAAGGCGCTGGGGTTATCGGCGACGCGACGAGGCATAGTTATGGGCAGCTTTCCAGCCTGTTGAAGATACGAATTAGCTATAAGATCTTGTCAAAAGTAAGATCTTGGGACTTACCGGGTTCACGACGCCAAACAGCACGTCAGCAATTCCGTTACCGGCTTCATTTCCACCAAACCACGCCTGAGCGATAGCATTGGCTTGATCAACCCATGGCATCGAAACAGGAGTTCCGCTCTGGATGAGAACCACTGTGTTGGGATTCGCCCCAAGCACAGCGGAGATGAGCTCGTCGCTACCGGGAGGAAGAGACATGTTGGGTCTGTCTTGTCCTTCACTCTCCCACTCGCCGCTTGTTCCAACACAGAGCACAACCTGATCCACAGTCTTTGCTAGCTCAACAGCTTCGTTCAAAGCTGCAGGTTGTTCAAGTCTGGGGCAACCTCCCAGTCTTAGACCTCCTTGACCAAAGTCAACAACGCCAGATACCTTGAGATCAGATGTCTTATCGCATCCCCAGCGAACAAGAAGATTATATGACTTGCCGCCCTCCAGTTCCTTGGCGCCTGTCTCTTCAATGGTACCGCAACCAAGGAACGAGCTTCCTGATGTCTGGTTGGTAACGTTAGAGACAACCAACTCCCCGTCGATGAAGAATTCGCCTGTGCCGTGAACAGAAAGGCCAAAGTCCCAGACACCAGACTTTTCGGGAGTCAGAACACCCTCAATTTCAGCATACCAGACATCGGCCAGTTCAGGGTTCTCATAATCCACGAACCAAACGTTGGCATCATCAAGGAATCTCTCCTCAATCACACGTCGCGTGTCTTCTCCTGAGCTAGGTCTTGGCTCATTGTACACGCGAAGAGTGAACCCCTGGCGCTGGCCATCGACCGTCCGCAAAAGCTTGCCAATCTGAGGCAGTGAACGGTGTCCGTAGATGCCCTTGGAAAAGACGACGTCGCTCGCGAGGCCCTCAATACCCTCAAGTGGTGAGACGGTGTGGTAAGCTCGAAGACTGGCGCTTCCACCTCCGCAGTAAGCACTCATGTCTGCGTTCGGGCCAATGACGGCCACCTTTTTCTTTGGGTTCAACGGCAAGATTTTGTTCTCGTTCTTGAGAAGGACCATAGACTCTGCGGCAGCTTCTCGTAGGAGGCGGATGTGTTCTTGACTGTTGAGCTGAGTCTCGGGCGCATTGGGAGGGATTGAAGTCTTCTCAATAGAGTGCTTGACAAGCTGCAAGATCTTCCTTACACGCTCATCCAATGTTGATCGCTTGACCTTGTTCGATGTGACTGCATGAACAAGAGCGCCAGCGCGCCATCTGCTAGGACCTGGCATCTCAAGGTCTTGGCCGGCGTTGATACCCTCGGCTGTGCTATAGCTGCCAAACCAATCACTAACAACAAGACCATCCCACTTCCACTCATCACGGAGGATTTCTTGGAGGAGATGCTCATTTTCAGGCGCATGAGTGCCGTTGATCTTGTTGTATGCTGTCATGAATAGCCTCGGGTTTGCCATTTCCACGGCAATCATGAAAGGTAGAAGGTACACTTCTCGAAGGGCTCTCTCTGTGACTTGGATATCCACAGCCATGCGTGCACTTTCCATGTCATTACAGGCAAAGTGCTTCATAGTAGCAGAGACACCCGAGGCCTGGAGGCCTCGAACATAGTGACCAGCCAACACTCCTGAGAGAAGAGGGTCTTCAGAGAACGACTCAAAGCCTCTCCCACCAAGAGGGCCACGTTGGATATTGACAGTAGGTCCAAGCAAAACATGAGCACCCTTCGCGTGGGCCTCATCCGAAAGCAGCTGACCAAGACGATGGATCAAATCCACATTCCAGCTGGAGCCTAATGCGGTTCCGCATGGCAGGCAAGCTGATGGGGTGCTGTCAAAGAAATGGGTGCCTCGAACACCATTGGGTCCATCGGATAGTCGGATAGGAGGGATGGATAGGCGTTCAATAGCCGCTGTGTGCCACCATCCAACACCTTTTTGACAAATGAGGGTTAGCAGTGGCTGACCAGGGTAGTAGTGGCTGACTTACCAGCTGTGAGTTGGACTTTTTCTTCTAGAGTGAGTTGGTTGAGGAGGGCTTCAACATCCATTTTGTCGTTTATTCGTCTGATTAAGATGAAGGAGAGAATTTAGGGGATGTCAATGGCTTTGTTTAGTGACTGAACCAGACTGTTAGGAAAAGCCCATTTATCAATGGAACAAGTCAGGAGAACTACTACTCATGGCACCAAACCATGAATTAGTCAGGCTGGTTCACGTCCTCATGATTATCCACTTCATGACACTTAATTCTCCGCAATATCATCGCATTTACGCGTGCGTAATAAACGCCAGACAATACGGGCCGTTGAAAACAGCTCTTTGTGCACCTGACTGTGAAAAGTGGAAGTTTACGGAGATGCGAAGCGGAGAATCTCGACCAAACCCCCTGAGACCGGTCGTGCATAATTCTCCGCTTCGGATTTCCAAGGATTCTAGAACGCGCTAAGACTATTACGCGATATTATGAAGCACGTCTCGTGACTGAATGGTTCTTGATGGCACGCGGCTCAAAGAAAAAGTGAGACGTCGGTACCTTGTAGCTATCAGATCATCATCGTTGAAGGGGAATAAGAAAAATGTCATAAATTTGCAAGACATCTATATGGGACTCTAGAATGCTAGGTCTATTTATGGTATTTTTGTTTAATTGTTCGTATATTGTAAATAAATCCATCAATTATAAAAGCTGTAGTATTTAAGAAGACTAACACGGCCTTCCCGTCCCGGTGTTGTGGTTCAAGACCACAATGTCCCTGAAAGACGCCATCAACCGTTCGACTGTGCCGTCAATTTCTTACCGCGGAAACGGATCCCAACTCACCCTCCATTGGTCCCTCTATTTCTCCGCTTCTAACAGTCCCACTTCTTCTCGCTTGTGCCGAGTTCGCGGCATGCACCACGAGGTCTACCGGGGATCCATCAACAACGTGTGATTCCCCATGGGTGCCCCAGTTTCACGTCCCGGGGGTCGGGTCCCAAAGGTCGGTGACATTGGATCGGCGGATACTTCTATGCTGGGGGTTGGGGTAGAGGTTTATTTAACCTTCTTGCTCATCCTTCACAAGGATCTTGATCATCACCACTCCCCTCCACTCGTCAACAAACACTTTTTTCACATACTGGCTTAAACAACGATAGTTGTCGAATATGGCCGAAATCGTTTCTGCTGCCTCTAATGAGAGGCCGTGGTGGAAGCAGACTCATCTGCTGAAGCTCAACTCCCTGGTGTTGTCCCTTATCTTGTTCTGTATGCAAGCCCCTGCCCCCAGCTACACATTGACTAACAAGCCCCAAAGCCTCCGCGAACGGATATGATGGAGGCCTACTCGGTGGTATTCTAGCTCTTGACTCTTGGAACGAATTCATGAACCATCCTGCCGGCGCCTACCTGGGTTGGATCACAGCCATCTATTGGCTCGGCAACGGTCTCACTACACCCATCGCAGCCTGGGTTTCCAACCGCTGGGGTAGAAAGCTGGGTTTGTATATCGGATACTTTTTCCTCTTTATCGGCATCGGCATGCAAGCGGGCTCTCAGAACGAAAAGACCTTTACATACGCTCGTCTCTTCATCGGTATCGCCTCGGGATGGCTCGGAAACTCAGCTCCCGTCCTCATCAACGAAATCGCCTACCCATCGCATCGAGCCATTGCCAGTTCTCTATTCATGTGCGGTTGGTATGTCGGTGGCACTGTCTGTGGCTGGGTGACGTTTGGTTGCCGAAACATTGCCTCGGACTGGTCGTGGAGAATCCCCGTTTTACTGCAGGTTCTCCTTCCCCTCTGTGCTCTACCTGGACTCTTCCTGTCCCCTGAGAGTCCCCGTTGGCTTGTGAGTGTTGGTCGTGTGGATGAAGCCACCCAAATCATCGCCGATTACCACGCCGGAGGCAACAGGGATGATCCCATTGTTAGCACACAGATGTTGGAGATTGAGGCAACCATCACAGCTGAGAAGGAAGCTTCCGGAAGCGCTTCGTACCGCGACATGATCAAGACGAAGGGCAACCGCCACAGACTCTTCATCTCGGTTACTCTGGGTTTCATCTCGCAATGGGCTGGCAACGGTGTCGTTTCCTACTACCTCCCTCTGGTCCTGGACTCTGTTGGCCTCAAGACGGTGACGGAGCAGACTCTCATTTCCGCATGCCTCAATGTGTGGAATCTGCTCTGGGCTGTCGCGGCAGCTTTCAGTGTTGATCGTCTTGGTCGCCGGTTCCTATTCCTCGCGTCTGCCAGCGTTATGCTGGTCAGTTTCATCATTGTTACTGGTCTCAGTGGCTCGTTTGCGAACTCGGGGTCATCTTCGGTCGGTTTGGCTGTGGTCCCGTTCCTGTTCATCTTCTTTGCCGGTTACGACGTTGGACTGTAAGTCTCTCCTAACGAACTGCAGCAGATGACTCGTTACTAACTCATGCTTTTCAGGACCCCCTTCCTTGTCGCTTATCCTTGCGAGATCTGGCAGTTCAGTCTCCGTTCCCGTGGTCTCACTGTGGCATGGTGCACAGCCGTCGCATCCATCTTCTTCAACTCATTCGTCAACCCCATCGCTCTCGAAGCCATTACATGGAAGTACTACATTGTGTTTATCGTACTTTTGTTTCTTTTCCTCATCGTCGTTTACTTTACGTACCCTGAGACGCGCGGCCACACTCTTGAGCAGATGGCGGTTGTTTTTGATGGAGAGGATTCTGTCCCGGCCCAGGCTGTGGCTTTGGAGAAGAAGATAAGTATCACTGGCCATGTTGATAACGTGGAAGATTAGGTATCTTGGTCTTGGGATTCGGGAAAAGATTTATGCTCTGAGCATCGAGATAGCAATACTAAATAATAATATTTTCATATCGCTACATAAATATCTAGTCGCAACCTGTTATATAAACAAACACTGTCTCGCTTAGTATATTAGTAGAAGCTCTGAATATTTATTAACGCAAACCAGCTATAATGAAATTTATTTAATAATAAGTACTTATGAGTTAAGGTATGGCTGGGTTTACTTGGTCGCGGTGACGTTGAGCAGTTTACCCTAGATTGTGAGGTCGGCAGAAGTTGTTAGTGCCACTTATGACGTAGGTGACTTACCTATAAGTTTATTAAGCTACAGCTACGGCCCGCATACTAGAACTTGGAAAAATCAAGCATCGTCATCATCACGGTAAACATGTACTTCCCGGCGTGGAGGAGAGTGAAGAGGATAATGTAGAAAAAAGAAATTAGCTTGCTAAAACAGCAAAAGGTTTGCGGGTGGAGAGGCTCGAACTCTCGACCTTTGGATGTCCCTGACCTTTGGCCAAGTCATATTATGAGACCAACGCTCTAACCAACTGAGCCACACCCGCTTGTGAATCAGGTGGTGATTTGATTGCACGTGACTGAGCTGGTGCAAACAAGCCTCATTTGGACTGACCTCCCACTTCTCCAACCTCACAACATCGCTTTTCTCGTGGGCTCGATAGGAAAGTATCGGTTAAAGACACGATCTGGGTCGTATTTGGCCTTGAAGAACCCAATCAGGTCGATACTTGCACTGAGATCGAATCTTGCTCACCTTGATTCTCTGCAGCCGAGGATAATTCTGGCCCCAGACATCTTCACTCTTCTCTTTCGAGGAACAGGCGTTCCCATTGACTCTCAAATCCTTGGCATGCTTTCTCTGATATGACCGGGCGATTTCGATCATATCATGAACCCATGATTGTGCACGTTCGTCACCTCCGATGTCGTTGTGTCTTGAGGATGTTAGCTACTGAGAATGAGTGAGAGTGAGCACTGGATCTGTCTTACTCTTCGCTAGCCAAGCATACGAAGTGCTTCGGCTCATGAATAGGGATGCACGTTGTTTCCTATACTATTTGTCAGAGACTGAAAGCACACGAAACGGTTTGGGAATTTTGACTTACAGGCCTGAACCTTTTGCTATTGTGAAACTCAAAGAAGTACTTGGTGTCAATGGCGTCGGGATTCGCATCTGTGTATTCGACATATCGCTCCCAAACCTCTTCTGCCATTCCAGGCCAGAGACCAGTGAAGGGAGTACCACCTACCGCCTTTCTAGGGGAGCCTTGTAGGAGAATCTCGTCTTGGACATGACTGAACTCGACGAGGGTTGGGCAAACAACGGAGTTGTCGTGAAATGGTTTCGCAGTGTCAATGAAGCTATCAAATACGGCCTTGAAATCTTCAACAGCTCCAAAGCCAAAGAAGGTCAGCACAAAGAGAGGCTAGTGTAGATATTAGCTCTGTAGCAGACAATAGGTCATGTAGATAAACCTTGTGCTCGGGTGCAGGCCCACGGACGTAGTTGAGAAACGCCATGATTGTCTTTTCGCCAAAGTCTTGTCGAAGAAACTCCTATTTGGGTTATGCTTGAGGTTACTCGGCCCATCTAGGATTGTCTTACCTTGAGCTTCGGGAGAACCCTTGGCAGCGCCTTGCCGTGATAACTCAATGATTTGAAGAAGTAGGGCCCCTACCCGTGTTTAGTGTCTATGCTTCATTAAGAGCGAGTGCTCATGAGCTCACATGGGGAGGGAAGGTCCTCAGGACAAACTGCACAACCACACCGAACGATGAAGAGCCCCCTGGACATGTTAGCAACGTACAAGATAAAGAAGATCAATGAACCTCTGATGGCCCAGAACAGATCCGGGTTTTCAGACTCGCTAGCCTTCACAACACGTCCGTCGGCCAAGACAACAGTTGCTGATATGATGTTGTCGCATGCTGCTCAATCTGTCAGTACCTCATCATCCTGGCCCGACGGGAGGATGAACATACCCATGCCGAACTTCTGCGACAACGGCCCATAGCCACCTAGAAAGACCAAAGTTAGAGAGGAAACAATGAATGACTTTATCATCCTTACCTCCGGTCAGATGGCCTCCGACACCGACAACATGTACGCCTCCTCCTACGCACTCGAGGCCATGGTCCCTCAACGTGGTGTAGACGTCGCCCCAGAGGCAGCCGCCGCCGATTGTTACCCTCATATTTTCCTTATCAACCTCAACACTATTGAGAGCTTTCATGTCGATGACAATGCCACCTTCGACACTACTCGCGGGTGAGAAATGGTGACCACCACATTTGATAGCGATTTCCAGATCAGATCTACTGAATTGTCAGGGCTTGTTCCAGTGTTCTCTGTCGTGCACACTGACTTTCTGGCAAACTTGATAGCGGCCTGCACATCTTCCGTGGAATTAGGGAAGACGATGAACTTGGCTTTACGTTGAGCGGCGACATTGGCTCGGGTCAGAGATGCATTGTAGTCTGGAGACGAAGAGTCGAGGATCCGACCAACAAAGCCAGTTTGTTTCAATTCGCTAATAGACATGGTGAAATTCGGAGTTACTGATGGAAACAAGAGTCGGTACTAGCTGAGAGCTATACAACACGGTAAACTTGACTTATATTGATCGTAGTAGACTAACATGGAGTTAAGGACCCGAGAATATTATCCCCGTCCGGATCTCTCCACATAGTGTACCACATCCAGAAAGAAGCCACCCGACGCCTGTGGTCAAAGCGGACATTAAAAAGAGGCGGCTGAGTTGTGCAGTGAAAGCATTTTTACCGGCTACATGATCAAAATGATCGCTTCTTGCGGGCTTGTCCACATAGAGGTTTCATCTAAGGCCACCGCCACGGCCGGGAGATCAAATGACGATTTATTGGGCTCGGAATATTTCCACTTTAATTGGAGAGATCTTCCCTTAGCTACTGAGCTTAATTCGTTGATCCGAGGTCCTCACTACTATAGAGGCTCAAGCCGACGTGATTCGATCACGAGGTGGTCGTGGTTGGTGTGGAGCCGAGCCGAGTGAGGTTGGAGTTGCGTCGTGATACTGTATTCCACCATCCCAAGCCGGAACCAACGCTGGCCGGCCCCACGCGGAATGAAGGACAGATCTATTAAGTGGTTTGAATAGAGTTACGGAAGTAACGGAGTTAACGCATCGTGATAGTAGCTCTTAAAGACTCAATTCGCTGGTTGACAACTCGAATATCACCATAGGTCTCATGCCATCTTGACTACATCAACACTATTACGACCTAGAAACCAAGATGTCTCTTCGAATTGCGAACCTCGACGTTACTGTCGCGCCAGTCATCACTCCAGGGACCAAGGAGAGTGGACCTTACGACCCTCTCAACCCTTCAACTAAAGAATTGCCAAAGGGTCACCAACGAAGTCCCGAGAACAAAGCCTTTGAGACGGATACCATCTTCGAAAAGGATATCACGTTGCCGATGCGCGATGGCGTCAAACTCTTTGCTGATGTCTTTCGCCCCAAGGCTGTCGACAAGGTTCCTGCAATTATTATTTGGAGTCCATATGGAAAGACTGGCAATGGTGAGTAGTCTCTGATTACACTTTGCAACGGGCCATCGATAACTAAATGGCATCATAGGTCCTCATGGTCTTGATATGATTCCTGGCCGCTTTGGTGTTCCAAAGAGCGAAGTAAGCGGCTATGAGAAGTTTGAAGGTCTTGACCCCGCCGTATGGCCCGCTAGAGGCTATGCTATTGTCAACGTTGACCTTCGAGGCTCGTGGGACTCCGAGGGCATCACTGCGTAAGTGTTTCCTCTTCGATACAAGAGCTTGAATAACAGGATATAGTTGGCTTGGAGAACAAGATGGAAAGGACGGCCACGATGCTATCGAGTACGTCGCCAAGCTCCCCTGGTGCACCGGCAAGGTGGCCCTTGCTGGAAACAGCTGGCTCGCTATGGTTCAATGGTATATCGCCTCGCAACAGCCTCCATCTCTGGCTGCCATTGCTCCATGGGAGGGCGCCGCGGACTTTTACCGTGATACCCTCTGCCGTGGTGGAATCCCTTATCCTTACGACACCATGTGGAAGCTCCTTCAGGATACCATGGTAGGACGAAACGTCACAGAGGCGCCGATTCCCATGTTAGAGAAGTATCCTTTGTTTAACGAATACTGGGAGGATAAGCGGTCTAAGCTTGAGAACATTAATGTTCCTGCTTATATCCTTGCGAGTTACTCTAGCTCGCTCCACACCACTGGTTCTATCCGCGCCTACAACAAGATTGCATCCAAGGACAAGTGGTAAGCTTCCTAGGAAGTGCGATGAGAGAGATAGATTTGCTAACCTTTGCAGGCTCCGAATCCACGCCCGACAGGAGTGGTCTGATCTTTATAACCCTGAAAATGTCAACGACCTGACCAAGTTCTTTGACTATTATGTCAAGGGCGAGAAGAATGACTGGCCCAGTACACCCAAGGTCCGAGCCTCGCTTGTCGGCTTCAACCGAGTAAGTCCTACCGACGAGCCGTATACTTTAGAACCAGCACGCTAACCAACTCTCATAGCCCGCTGTCACCAACCTGTCCTTCTCATCCTTCCCCATCCCCCAGACAAAGCATACCAAGCTCTATCTCGCCCCTGACGAGAAGTTCTCCCCCAATCCCGTCTCAACAGTTGGAACTGGTTCCTACGACGCTTCATTTGTTCCCAAGAGCCCTATCCTTGGCGGAGAGGAGCTCTTTTTCAAGCACAAGTTTGCTAAGCAGACTTGGCTCCTCGGATACTCATGGGTTGTCCTCAACATCTCTAACGATAGCCACGACGACATTGATGTGTTTGTGCAACTTGGCAAGGCGGATGCTTCTGGAAACCAGCTGATCAACATGAATGTTCCTCTGACGGAACTCATTCCTCCTGTCAAGGAGGTCTCTGAAGCTGCAGACACATGTTTTCTCAAGTACTCGGGCCCTACTGGTTCTCTGCGGGGAAGCCACGCTGTGAGCAAGGTGAAGCCTGAGCCTGGAGCCTTCACCGGTGACTGGCCCGATTACACGCATACCACTAGAAAGTCCATCCCTGCTGGTACTGTCACTCGACTTGAGGTTCCGATCTGGCCGACTGGAATTGTTTTTGACGAGGGCGAATACCTCACGTTGAAGATTTCTGGGCATTATATGAGCTACATGGAGTTTGACTTCCTGTATGGTGTTTCTCACAGAAACAAGGGTCGTCATACTGTCCATTTTGGTGCAGAGTTTGACAGCCACCTGGTTGTTCCGCTGCTGGATCCTATCAACTAAGTTCGTTCTGAATAGGGTCCCCATAGGAGTCCAGATATATTGACGCTTGAATTGAGACATTGATTGCACTGTGTTAATGATTTATTTCTGCCATCGCCTATTGACTTATCCCCCTTTGCATTCATTAATTAGTCTCTGGTGTAGTGTGTTCATATCTTCTATCTATTGTCAAAACATATCTTCCATATTCCAGCGGTTCAGCTCAGCAAGTTGTACTCGGATAATGCTACTCAGCTAATGTCCCTTTTGAAGTCGTATCATCATGATCGGCAATAATGGCTCTATTCTTGGATTCAATACCGCCAGGGGTTTAAACGAATTGGGCGTTTCATAACTCACCACATGATTCATTAATGCCTCGGCACTATCTTATGCAAGAGGCGCAGCATGCCACCCCCCATGCTGTTTGGTTCGGACATGGTTAGTGCGAGCCAATCGTGTCAGCGCTATACCGTTTAGAATGCGACGTCCGATGTTCCTTGCCATGGTGTGGGTAGTTGTGATTCGCCTGTCTTGCTGCCGGCTGAATCCATGCTGCGATATGATGTGGTGTCTACCCACCCACTTCAAAACCTGCATCATCAAATCTTCCCCCCTATTCTCCAATGAGGCCTTTTATCTGACTTCACTTGAACCTTTAGAATCATTTCACGCATCTAAGGCCATGGCTGAACATCCTCCCACATCCAACCCCACTCCATGGGCAGAGGGAAGACCCACAAAGACCGACGTCGATGTAAGACAAGTACTGTGTGTCATTCTTTTGTTAATCTGTTGATTTAGATGGAATGCGACGATGACGACTCTGGATTGGTTGGGGTAAGCACCTATATTGGCCAAACTACCTATGACAAGACACGTGAGCTTACAGGCGAACCTAGATCTCTGCCTTTAGTGACACCGCATCCATTACATCCAGTATCGTCAAGTACCGGGTTGAGAATGGCCGGACTTATCACGCCTACAAGGCTGGATGTGAGATGACTAGCCATCAATTCCGCAGGGTACTAACAGAATCTCTTAGCTTATATCCTCCCTAATGACGATGTATGAGTTTCCGCATGAAGAATCTTGGTCAAAGCCTGCTCACCCTTCGATTACAGCGAGAAAATGACCGTCTAGGTACGGCCCATATTCTATCAAGTACTTGAAGAGGCCATCTGACAGTTCTCAGACCAGCAGCACCATTTAGCTCTTCTAACACTTGACGATCAACTCTTTATCGCACCGGTGGACAAGAATAAGATGAAGCGTGTCTTGGATGCCGGATGTGGTACAGGGATATGGTCAATGGACTTTGGTAGGCTCTTTTTCCTCAACGGCCGAGTTGTGGTCTAACCAATACAGCTGATGAACACCCGGAAGTTGAGGTTTGTGATATAAGTCACACAAGTCTAGCTCACTACTCATCTGCTTTAGGTCCTCGGTGTTGACCTCAGTCCTATTCAGCCAACCTAGTGAGACGCTGGACTTGACGCATGAGATATCACACGCTGATTGTAACTAGTGTTCTACCAAACGTTTTGTTTTTCGTTGATGATATCGAGGAAGAGTGGACCTATACCAGGCCATTTGACTTCATTTACTTGCGTGCCATGACAGGGTCGATCCGCGACTGGCCCAAGTTCTTCGAACAGGCTTATCAGTGAGTGTTCCCTGGGTGTTATCTTTCGAGTATATCTAATTGCATACAGAAATCTCTCCCCTGGTGGGTTCATTGAGCTCATGGACCCTATCTACCCCGTGACCAGCGACGATGAAACGGTATCAAAGGACTCTGCCGTATACAAGTGGAGTAGCTTGATGAATGAAGCAGCCACAAAGATGGGCAGTGGGC
This sequence comes from Fusarium papillatum, assembly GCA_013186395.1. Lineage (NCBI taxonomy): Eukaryota > Fungi > Ascomycota > Sordariomycetes > Hypocreales > Nectriaceae > Fusarium > Fusarium papillatum. The sequence continues at coordinate 15,036 of JABCKC010003290.1, read as the reverse complement.
TTGACTCTGCTCTACGTTACAAGGAACAGCTCATAGAAGCTGGATTTGTCAATGTCGTCGAGACCCCTTATAAATGGCCGATGAATACTTGGCCACAGGATAGGAAGACCAAAGAGCTAGGTACTGTATCATTTTCTTTGAAAGAAATACCATGGACTGATAGAAATCAGGAGCCTGGGGGAACGTGAATCTCGTGGGAGGAGCTCAAGGGCTAAGCCTGGCTCTCTTTACCAAAGTGCTGGGTTGGAGCCATGCGCAGCTCGAGGTCTTTCTTGTCGACGTACGAAAAGACCTATGCGATAAGAGTCTCCATGGATACTGGCGAGTGTAAGTGTCGAGAACATCTCCGGTGAAATTGAGCTGGTGCTGACTTGATTAAGGAATGTGGTCTACGGACAGAAACCTGAGTGAAAGAGAGATTGTACTCTGTTGGCAATATTCATTTGGATTGGGTTTATGTTTTCTAATTAAGATGAATCTCATGACGATTGCTGTTTTTCTCTCATTCTTCCACTCGTTTAGTGTCGGCATCAGTCACTCAATCGAAGCACACGATTCGATGCAAAGCAATCTTTCATTATCGACAAATTCCTCGGCCTATAAATATGCCTTCTAGGTAGGTACTTCATTGCATATTGGATAAATAACTTCTCAAGATGGTTTCAATCGCGGCTTTTAGCTGTTCTCCATGGCCTCGGCTAGACCTCACCCCTCTCCAAGCAATGAAGCCATCAGGCCGGACCAGGATCGCCTCACCAACCTTCAGGCGACACTTCTCCTCCACAGCTCCCTCTAGGTCTCGGTATGGGGCAGAAGTAGCGTTCAGTGTATGAATATCGAGTTCGACGGGGCTTTCACTGGCGGCTTGGATCCAAGGAGAATTGGGGTCAATGGTGACGAGCAAAAAGTTCCTCTTGACGAGATCAATGGTTGAGATTTTCTTTCCAGGGTTGGTAGTGTCTCGGAGGAAGACGTGTGGGAACCTGGAACCTGGTACTGCGGTTGGTTGATAAGGATCGTCGTATAACTCCTTTGGAACTTGATGGCCCTCCTCTGGAATGAAAGCACCCTTGGGATATCTATACCCGAGTTCAACTGCAACATCTGGAGCCTCAGGGGCCGCCGGATGCTGTACAACAACTCGATTTTGGAACCGGCTGTATGCTTGAAGAACGGTAAATTCGTCAATAGGCTGCCTCTCGGAGTTGTACGAGGCTAGAAGAGAGTGAGAGGCCTTGCCTGTCAGGACATAGGCGAGCTTCCAGGCAAGGTTGTGCGCATCCTAAATAAAATCCGTCAGTTAAGTGACAGAGAAGAAGTTGAGGATACATACTGCAATTCCGGTGTTACCACCCAGGCCTCCCGTTGGTGGCATAATGTGAGCGGCGTCACCAGCGAGAAAGACTCGTCCACCCTTACTGTTAAATCGGCCGGCAGTATACGAAGCCATGGTCCAGTAGTTCATTGTCTGAAGTTCCGGGGTAATTTGATCAGGAGTGAGACCCGAGCAGTCGTAAAAGTATTGTCTCGCGTCCTCCACAGTGACAGACCCTGGTGGAAAGTCGCCCCTAGTGCCGACATTGTTGACCATGAGGAGACCCTGCTTGCCTTGATTCTCTAAACGAAATCCTCCTCCGATCTTCTCATTAGCGACGTAGATGACACCGTGAACCATCCTCTTGCCGATAAAGGGGCTCAAGTCAGACTTGAAGCTCACGCTCAGGCTGTTCCTCAGAACACCGGGTCCATCCCAAGAGATGCCCTCCTTTTGACGTGTTGGGCTTCTGTTTCCATCGCATGCAACGACGTAAGTTGCCTTGAACTTCTTGATGTTTCCAGAACTAAGTTCTTTGACGACGACAATGACTGCATCTTCTTGTTCCTCGTAGAGAAGCACCTCGTGTCCATGGAGTTGAACACTATCGTACTTGTCCGCATTGGCACCGAGGATGGGCTCAAACATTCGCTGCGATATCCAGACCCAGCTCGATGGGGTAATGTTCTTGACCTTTTCAGGGTCGTGTTCTTGAAGATGTTTGAGGACTTTGCCCCCGACCAACTTCTCCACCAGGAGCATGCCAGCGTTGAGGTCAAACTCCTTTCCGCTCTGCTGTAGAGTGAACTCTTCAAGGCCTAGTTGACGGAGAATCTCGCTTGTGCGAAAGTTTAATCCGGCCGCACGAGGATGAGTACCAGCAGCAGCATGACGATCAAACGACATTGACTTGATGCTGAAGGAGTCAGTTTCGCTGCCGATGCCGATGTAGGGGTATGGGCTGTGCACTTACCCATGGTATCCGAGCAAAAGGCCGAGGGTCTTTCCAACCATACTCGAGCCAATGATGATGACAGGCCATTCTTCTTTCTCTAAGGGAATATCGGAGTGGTCAATCTTGGTGAACTTGTCTTTCTCTAAGTTGGAAGACGAAAAGGTCTCATCGACTTGACGCGCGGTGGTCACCATTGCGATTGTTTTGTCTGTTTGTGTTTCTCTGATTCAGGGTGTTATGCTACAGCCCTGCGATATGCATATGGTGTTTTTATCTATGTAGTAGTCGCACTCAGCATCGACTATGGGATATGGAATGTGTCATGATGGCAAGTCGTCAAGAGCTTACAAAGTCGCGATAATCTCCCCACCCACACTTCGCGAGAGACACCACCTCCACAGGATGGTCACGCCTGGATTGAGATCCGGTGGGGTACCGATGACCCGAGAAGCCGGAATAGCAACTACCACAGTTCCGATGCACTCAGGGCATGGGGAGGATGACAGTGTTGGTTTGGGATTTCGCTCGACACGTCATGGTCGTTCTGATGCTGGCTTCCCTTGATGCGTGAACTGAAGATTTCTGGAGCCATTCTTGGGCCCATCCGTATCGATTTGTGTTTGGATTTGGATCAATATCTCGCGGATATGGAAGAAGTATTGCACCATGTGGTTCGAGTCTTGCCAAAGGCTGCACGGGCTGGGTGGTGAATGCTAAATTGTGTGTGGATTGGCTCACGCGGAGACGTAGTTTTACAAAGTCCATTTCAATCGATAATTTTTGGGATACCGGAGTTTTGTTATAGATATAGCTTGTTAGGGAAACGGCCAATATTGACACAATGCTATGCTACAGTCGACACTTTGGACTCTGTTCCATACTCCTTTCTCCGTCTATCTCACGACCCTGCACTCAACTCTTTCCATCTGATCGTAGTGCCTCTTGGGCATCCTTAACAACATGGGAGCTCCAAGTGTACTCAAACATGTCCTTTGGAAGCACAGCATCAGGTACGTATGACCGCAACTCGTCCATCATCTCGCCTCTCCTCTCATCATTGATCCTCGACATCAACATGACAGTAACGGCTCTTCCGTAACGAACCTTGTTGTAGAGTTCCAACCTTTCTGGGATCTGGTCTACCTTCGTATCGGCTGGGAAGAGGGCTCCGAGGGCCGCGCCATCTTCGAGGGACTGCGCGCCTCCCTGTCCTTGGTCTTCTATTGTTAGAAACGTGCAAGACCATTCATGTTGTGTGACTTACGAGGAAGCATGGGATGAGCAGCGTCACCGATCAAAACAGTTTTTCCGCGGTAAAACTTCTTTGGGGGATCCCTCGTGGCCAAGCTCCAGAGCTTCAAGTCTTCGGCCAGACTACACATTTCAACAATCTCGGGAGAGAACTCGGCATATGTCTTCAGTAGATCTTCCAACTTACCGCCTGCAAGCCACGAAGAGTCGGACTCGAGACCAGCATTCTCTGACGGGTGCATGGCGACAATGTTAAGCAGCTTGCCATATCGACAAGGGTATACAACAAGGCGGCGATCGTAGGTGGTGAAGACGTGCTGGCAATCGAGACCGAGTTTAGCAAAGAAGGGGCCGGTGAGAGGGTTCGAATTGATCTTTTCGATGGGAACGAGGAATCGGAATGTGTTTTGCATCGTGCTTTTGCGTACGGTTTCTTGCTGCGTGACGGCCGTGACAACCTTGGACTGGTGGTTGTGAGTGGTCTGACATGGGCAGCATGAGGGGAGCCACGACTTACGTGAACGCCATCAGCTCCAACAAGGAGATCGGCCTTATGCCGAGTTCCGTCCTCGAGGAGGATCTCTCCGGCTTCCGCATCCTTGCAGAGAGTTAGAAACAGAGTCCTGGAGTGGAAGAGGCAAATCAAGACTCACTGCAGACATGACACGGCTCGATAGATGGATCTTGAGATTATCCCCATATGTCTCGTGGGTGGCTAGTTTTCGTAGAGTGGTATGTAAATCCACTCGATGGGTGAGAAGCCATTCGTCCTTGGTGTTAACCTTTTTCTGAACGATGTCTGTTGCCTGAGGTCTGTTAGCAGAGGAGTCAGGCAATTCCACTTGTGTTAATACGTACCACAGGCACGAAAATCAGTTTTCCTGTCTTGTCGTATACCTTGATCGCATTGCAGAATACGGCTTGTAGATCATCAAAGTCGCAGTCCCATGACTTTAGCACCCTCGTGGCGTTAGGAGGGATGTGAATCGCGGCGCCAATCTCATTGAGAAACCTGGATTGTTCAAACACCTTGACGAGTCAGCTTTTGCTCATCATCGACTTGTAATCTCTCGGCTAACCTCGACGTGATGGCCGGCGCGAGTCAGAGCAATAGCGGCACTAAGGCCTCCCAGGCCAGCACCGATGATGATGATCTTCAGGGGCATTTCGGTTGAGTTAAAGAGTCAAGATAACAACAGACAGGAATACTTGAATGAGGGTGTTTTCGCGTGCCGGAGGCGAAGGGGAGCTAACGATATATGAATATCGAGAAGAGCTCAGGCGTGCAGGCCTCGTGACGCCTGCTCGTTCTGCTCAGCATCTTTCGATGGCATCCTTCACTCACCAACTCATCGATCGTGGCTACTATACAGAGTGGCTTGAGACGCCACAACCACTCGGTGACAAACTGCCGAGTCTCTTTCCCGCAAAGAGCTCCTCGGCTCCACCGGGTGGTTGAGCTTCCCCGGCTTCTCCACACGGCCAATAAGCTGGAATATCTGGGGAAGCATGAGCGGCTTCGGAACTATGCTCCGAAATAGTTGCCTGCGCCTGTGGTCAGCTGGATATTAAATGCAAAGTGAGGCTCTTCCCCGCTTCACAACTCGATTGAAGCAACTACTTGTTGTTAACTAGCTCACCACTTTTCATCGCTTCAGTCAAACACTTTTTAAAATATCCAACATGGTTACCGCTGATCACATTCGTGCCATCTTCGAGCCCATCGCGCGAGGCGATATGACATCCTTCTGGCCTCACGTTGAGCCTGATGTGGACTGGACCGTGAAGGGTGCGCTGCCCCGAACCCCGCCTCTTATATCATTCTAACGATACCTGTAGGCGCCCACTGCAAGATCTCTGGACATTACAAGTCTGTCGCAGAGTTTCAGCAGGGAACGAGGCCACTGTCATCGACTTGGGCTGGACCTTTGCACTTGGTTGTTCAAAACATTATTGTTGATGGCAACCAAGCAGCCGTTGAGCTCAAGGCCGTGGATACGACAACCAAGAGCGGAGATCCATTTCCCAACGAGTATACTTGGGTCCTTGGTTTCAATGACAATGGCAAGATTGCGACTGTTCGTGCTTATATGGATACGTGAGTAGGCTTTCGTTGAGAGTGTCTGTGTTTGTGGCTAACCTGATTGTTTAGCGACCTTGTGACTCGGGTTATTGAGAAGAACTCATAGATGACAAATGTAAGCCACGGAGTTGAGGACCTATTAGCCAGACTCCTTATGAAGTGAGATTGGACTAAGGTTGGCCTGCGGTGTGGGATGATGAGTTATAGTCTATAGACTTGAGAGACATGACATACCTAGAATTGAGTTCCTTCCTCCCATCAAGTGCACATTTTTATTCCTTGTGATCCAAGAGTTCCTTTATCGGATGGGCACCAGGAAAATCCCCAACATGATCTCCTAGATTCCAACAGCGTTTGTGTCCTTCAGAATTTCTAGTCTGTTGAGAATCTTGGCTAATGTCTGCCACGAATTCTACAGGCGAATATTTCCACCCCCAACAAGGTCACAATCCTAACAGTAGATACCTTGATTAATATAGGTCGTCATTGCTGTCTTCGTGAGATCACTTGCAATCAGAATAGCATAGGCGATCGAAGGGGTATGGTTGATGCATATATTGCCTGGTCTAATCTCTATCTAATTCACCTTCTAATGCTGAGGAAGGTATTTCGCGGGCACACCAACTTCGCTCACGTCCACACCATTGACAGTCTTTTCGGATGCCAGGAGAACAAAGATGACTCGAGCAGGCTTATCAGTAAGATTATTCCATTGGTGCATAGTCTTACGTGACCAGGTTAGTTCACACGTACTCAGGTGAGGCGCAACCACTCACAGCTTGCTGTACAACCAAGTCACCAGCTCGAACGATGGTACGCGAACCGTCTTCAAGAACCAACTCCATTTCACCCTCAAACACTATTCCGTAGTCGAGTGACGCAGTTCTATGGTTGTGTCCTTGCGAGTTTGCTGGGAAATCCACAACCCGGATGAGAGAGCCAGGAGTGTAGATAACTGGCGTGGAGTCAACTGGGTCTTTGTCGACGAGCTCAGCAGGGTATTTTGAGTTCTTCCAGAGAGTGACGGCATCGCTGGCAAAAGCTGACACTGGCTGAAGCTCGCTGTCGGAGAGCAATGCCGAGGTGGCACCCTTGTGGTAGGTGACCACTCGTCGAAGAGGAGTTTTCGCGCCGAGACCCATGATGATAGATGTTATATAATGCTTCTTTGACTAATTGACACGTCTTTCACTGGCTTTACGTACTATTAAATAGAATGTTCACATAAATATAGCCCGGGCATGAAAGACGGGTGTGCTTCTATGGTGTGGAGTGCGGCAGCCGTCCAAAACCACGGCATCCGGCTTGTCCACACGGCTCCACACAGAAGGTCACTTGCTCGGCGCGGGCGGACTTTATATATGTCGTCTTAACTCCATTTCTGAGCTCGGAATCAGGCGTTTCCTCCAGACAGACAGCCAAGGATTCGGTGCCGACATGGAGAGTCACGTTCTGCAAGGATACGACGAAGGTCTCATGCCTCCATTTCTAATCTTCGTCCTAGCGGCCCTACGGCTATAGCTTTATCAAGTAGAAATGATTGGAAACTGCTAGATATGTTTTTGTGCTGCTCCATCTCGTAGTGATGATTGCTGAATTATTGTTTCATAATCCCCATCCGCGAGATACACAAGTGACTGCAGCTAAGGGTCCTCATCTTGGAAAACCAGGCTCTAAGTCGAGGTAGGTCAAAGTCAGAAGTCTACTGAAAGCAGTTTTATGGCCATGCGTTGAGAGTTGATATATATATGACGGCGCCTGGACAAAGGAGTTCTCGCGATAGTTTGCGTACATGGTAACTACAAAAATTCACACGCGCTTAAAGAAATGCTGGCTTGCACGATGAATGCCCACCGAAGTTCCCGAGATGGCAACCAGAGTCAAAGCCAATCCAACAATCAGGCCGCGCTCAAAGTAGCTCAGTCTTCCTCCCTTGGGCTGCTTGATCTTACCAAGCCGCAGAGTCTGCGCCATGAAGGGCCAAAGAGCTTCGGCGCGGACAGCAAGCTCTCGGACAGACCGAAGGGGCTCTTGGATGATCGGCTTGTTGACAGAAAAGTCCTCTCTGGAAAATAAGGATCGGCTGTCTGATACCGAGGAGGAAGACGGCGCGATAGCAACTAAACAATCGGCGGTTAGTGGCATTTTCAGTTCGCCGTACCAGGTGATGCTTCCTACCAAGCGACCACTGGGGAATGGCATTGATGAAGACTTGGAGAGTCTTGCTAAAGGCTGCAACGTAGAAGGATGACCTGGCGGCGCCAAAGATGTAAGTCGCTTGAGAGGGAATGTTGTCGTTTCTATTGCCGTGACGTCAGTAGGAAATCCCCAAATTGTCTACCACATCAATTGTGGACATACATCTTGCCCAGTATGTCAATTCCGTGATCCAAGCTTCGAGTTGGGATCAGCAAAAGACCCTTGTGGCTCTCAGTCAACAAATCTGCCACTGGAGAGATGGTCTCAACTGTCAATGGGCTAACAGCACATAACAGGTTAGATACATCAAATCAGAAAAATCCCGGGCTCAACTTACTCGGATCTGTTCAATGCAATAACAGCAGGAAGTTGGCCAGACGGTTTCGCGACCGAGGGAAACTTGGACTTCAGGGCATTGGTCAAAGCCTGAGCATTGTCCTGCCCAGTGGTCAAGGTCAGCGACTCATTGGCTTTTGGACCTGCGCGGCTCAGCAGTGCTTCAAGATCAGTGATGAGCGTTTCATCGACAAAGCATAACCTTGGGACTCTCAGCGGATTGTGGCGGGGATTGTCGATGGTGGCATGGTAGAGATGGGTTGAGACAGCCTCCAGGTCCTGAACACTGCGATCGACAAACGCGGCGGAGATTCCAGACGATGGCGACAGAATCTTGATGAGCGGGTTCTTTTGGTACAGCTGCTTTAACATGTTTGCCCTCTCTGGCAAGTTTTGCAGAACGGCGACCCCAAAGAACTTGGTGCCGAGCTGGTGGCGGGCGTCGGCCGAGTCATCATCTGTGACGGCGATGGCTTCAATGTCCAAGCTCTCTTTAATAAGCCTTCGAAGCTCGACAGTGACTGTAGGAGTAGACTTGTTTGCCAGTACGATTACGGCACTTCCGGCGGCAACAGCTGCTGCTAGTGGTGCGAGAGTACTGGCGATGGGAGAGTAGGGAGATGGATCAATGAGAGTCGGCCCCAATGCGACCAGGTTGTCGGTCGCGCTGGCGCCGTTCTTGATGGAAACCTCCTGCGATATGCACTTTGGGAAATCGAGGCTGTCGTAGAGGGGTTTGATCGTGTCGAGTGTCAATTGAAGCTCCTCGGCCGCGCTCTTGTCGGTTATTTGCAGATCTGGCAAACGTTAGCTACCTATGCCCGTCATGATCAAGCAAGTAGTTCACGATCGCGTACCTTCAGTAATGGCTCTAATCAAGCTAGCTGATGACTTTTTGACGTTGCCGTGCAAAGAAGCAAGCTCTTTCTGTCGCTGTAGGACATTCTCGAGGCGACCCTCGGTCCATGCAGCACTAACGGTGCGATACAAGTCCAATACCGAAGCCATTGCGACTCAATATGGCGCAAAAAGAGAATGAATGACGAGTTTCCATGATGGAGAAGCTGTGAATATGCTTTTTGAGCTGATTCTCGACGCGTGTTTCCATCAAAACACGCCCGAAACCTCCGTGAGAGCTTCCTTCGGCTCGGCTCCACAGCGGGACCGAAGTACGGCATTGAACATGTCAATCTCACAGGCATTACCTTGAAAGTTTACGGAGACGACGGAGCCTCATAGAGAATAAAACCATTTCTCTTCCATGAGCTATGGTGGAGTTTCTGTATCATCTTTACTCATTGAAGCTTGAGTGAGAACCGCCAGCATGGGAAGTCTACCAATTACGAAAGGTGAGCTAGCTTGTAGCGGCACACTGGAGTCAGTACTAATCGTGCGATTGCAGCACCAACTCCGGTGTTCCTCTTCGCTCATGGCTCGACCATGATGCTAGGCGAAGAGTCAGAGCCGGCCAAGATTTGGGAAGAAGTAGGCAACGAATGTCTACGCCGTGGCATCAAGAGAATTGTCATGATGGTGAGCAGGAGCTTGTCAATTGCTCCAGTCATCCACTAAAGATTACAGGGCGCTCACTGGGATGCCCCCTACGATACGGTCGAAGTCAGCATGAACCCCAACGCCCAAAAAGACCCCGTCGGCAGCGTCACAGAAGCACGTTACATGCCCTACAAGATGGTGCCAGACCTCGAAGGTGGCCAGCGAGTCATCGATATGCTCCAGGCAGCCGGCATCAACGCCAGAGCAAACCGCAAATTTGACTGGATCCACGACACGTTTCTCATCGTTATCCGGATGTTCCCAAACTGTGTCCCTCTTCCGACGACTATCGTGTCGATGAATGCGCGATACGATCCTCATATGCATCTAAAGATTGAAGCTGCATTGCGACCCTTGCGGTTTGAGGATACCCTCATTATTGGCAGCGGAGGTTCAGTGCACAACCTCTACAGGAACCATTGGCAGTGGATGATCCGCTTCAAGGACAACTTTGCTCAACCTGTTCCCCCAGGCGACTTTGCATTGGAGTTTAGACAAGCTGTTGAGGATGCTGTCACGCAGAACACGGGTCCTGCATTGCGACGAGCCGTGACCAGGCTAATGAAGCACCCGCGGTACAAGGAAGCGCATGGAACTGATGATCATTTCATGGCTACAATGTTTGCTGCCGGTGCCGCGGGCACGGAGGATGATGTTGGTCCGAATACTTTTATGGGAGAGTGTTGGGAGTTGGTCAATATGTGCAATAGTCAGTATCAGCTTGGGTCATGGGATTAGGTTACAGCGAATGTATTCGAGTCAGAGGGAATTGTGTAGATCTGATGCAAAGACCATTTCATAGAGTCAAAGCGAGAGTTTTTATTTCATGTCCTATTCAGTGGCGAGGCTTTCATCATTTGGTCTTCCTCGGCGCGACCGTCCGTAACGCGAATGGTGAAAACAGTGATGGTGCCTGCTTGGACTTCTCTCGAGATACTTGCCATTCGCGTCAGGCCGCGCTCCTAGGTAGGCCGCATATCGAAAAATTACTAGCCAAATAGTACATAAATGACATATGAATGGTGAATCCGCGCGTAACGTTCAATGTGCCTTACAAGGGCGCTTGTTGATGTATGCAGTAAAATATGCTAGTCCCTCAAATACGCATCCTCCAACGGTTCAAAGCTACCACTCTCCTCCAACTTTAGAAAGACCAATATTTGTGACTCGTCCAGCAGTGTTCCTCCAAAGCTGAGCCCAGTTCTATAAAGCTCTGTTAGCCACTATAGTCAGCTCTGCCGCAAGCATCACTTACCGCCATGAAGCAACATCCCCAGACCATAACTCCACCAACAACTGTGAACAAGGGTGACTGCCTTCGCTCGTCCCAGTCAAGATTCCGATTCACCGGTCGATACTCCGGTATGTTTCTAAAATTCTCTGGCCACCATTCCGGGTTGGAGACTGGGTACGGGACCGGAGGATGGGGAGCCAAGGTGGGATCGAAGTCGCCTGGCTGAGCTTCGCGTCGAATGCTGCCCGCGACAATCACTGCCCCAGGCTCGCCATCTCGCTGACGGTATGCAGGTGATGAATGATGAATATCGTAGTCTTCCAGTAATCTGCTGGTCGCCGCGTCGAGCCGAAGCTGTCTCGCCTCGCTGGCAGTCGTTGTCTCGGTCGCCATGTCGCTGAAGGAAGGCAATAATGCGTGATTCTCGAGCATACAAAAGAAATCTGAGAGAATCGGAATAGTATTTGGTCTTTCCGTTCCTCGCAATGAGCAAAGATGGCGTGCTTGAGATATTGAAGCATCTTTGTTTACATCGCCAGCGGGTGCCTCGGTTGAGTGTGGTCCCGAGCCGACATTGCCCACGCAAGCATCAAACTCTCAAGACCGGTAATTCCGTGAAACGAGATAGCCTGGCCATAAGTAAAGCATATTGAAACGATGAATTTGATACGAGATACCAATTCATCTTGCGATATTTACGTCATCGATAGTGCTAGACCTTACACGACAACATGGCTGAGAACAAGTTCCTGGAGATTGACAGGGACAACTTTCCCTATGTCCTTATGAAGAATGTCGACATTCCTCTCAAGACATACGAAAAGGGAATTCTCCGAGCGAACGTCTTTCTACCTAAGGATGCCGCTCCGTACGGATCAAAGACTTATCCTGTCATCGCGACCTATGGTCCTTGTAAGTGACACTCGTCGACAAACTCTGTGAGTGGTTCACTGACAAAAACAGATGGCAAGGATGTTCCATATGGCTCTTTTTACAAGAAGAGCTGGGAACAAGTCAATCCAGAGATGAAGTCTGCCCACTCAGCTTGGGAGACACCTGACCCGGCCTTCTGGACAAGCAAGGGCTACATCGTCGTGCGAACCGACGAGAGAGGCGCAGGCCAAAGCCCAGGTCTTCTTGACACTATGTCTCGAGGCACTAGCGAGGCTTTCTTTGATGTTGTCGAGTGGAGCGCTGAACAAGAATGGTCTTCCGGCAAAGTCGGCCTTCTGGGAATTAGTTACTATGCTGGAACTCAGTGGCGGGTTGCTGCCCGGAAGCCAAAGGGATTGGCTGCTATTATTCCTTGGGAAGGCATGAGTGATTACTATCGTGACAGAGTCCGCCATGGTGGCATTCTATCCGATAGATTTATTAGTGAGTTCATTCAATTACATCACAGCTGCGCTTGACTGACAGTGTTTCAGAGTTCTGGTGGAACAACGGTGTCAGTCCAAACCAGTATGGTAAGCCTGGCCGTGCAGCCCGGAAATGGGGACAAGATACTCTAGAAGGTGATCTTGATGAGGAAACACTTCTCAAGAACCGCCGAGATCAAACGACAGATACGGCTGTTCACAAATTCCGCGACGAGGAGTATTATCGCACGCGGGACTTTGACATGGAGGCGATCGAAACTCCCCTGCTCAGCGTAGCCAATTGGGTAAGCACTTCTCTTTATACTCTGCAAAACTGCACCTAACATATATCTCAAGGGTGGAATCCTGCTACATCTTCGTGGAAATGTACTTGGCTGGATGCACGCCAGTTCCAAATACAAGTTCCTCCACTTCATTGTCGGACGACACGACCTTCCCTTCTACTATCCCGAGTCAGCCGAGCTTCAACTCTCTTTCTTCAACTCTTTCCTCAAGGATAACGATGTTGATGGTTGGAAGACGGGGAAACAGCCCAGAGTTCGCCTGTGCCTGCGTAGAGGAGAGGCCGGCGTTGATGACCCAGAGCGTGAGAGGGGATTCCCTAGCAGAGATGAGGCAGACTGGCCCTTGCCTGGAACCGAGTATACCAAGTTCTTCTTGACGACGGAGAATACTCTGAGCAAGTCGCCATCTGCCAAGTCTGGGCCAATTCAGTATGATGCGCTGAAAGGGTGAGTCTACAAATACTATCCTCAAGATCTACAACTGACTGTCGCTCTCACAGCGAGCCTATCACGTTCAAATACACCACCCAATCTAGCTTGGAGATCACCGGCCATATTGTCGCCCACCTAACTGTGTCGGCATCGCGCAAGTCATCAGACGCTCCTCCGCCATCTGACATTGACCTCTTCATCACCCTTCGCAAGCTAAACAAGGAAGGCAAGGAAGTGTTCTACACCGGCACAATGGGAGATCCCGTTCCAATAGTCAAGGGTTGGCTCCGCGTTTCTCTCCGCAAAGTGGATACAGAGAACGAGTTCCACAAGAGTTACCTGCCCTACCGAAATTACTACAAGAGCGAGGTTCAACCTGTGGAGGAGAACGAAAAGTACGAGGTCGATGTCGAGGTTTGGCCAACAAATGTTGTCTTGGAACCTGAAGAGACTTTGGTCCTGGAGATTGCGGGGCATGATACTCAGGGTGTGGGAAATTTCTCTCACGATCACGAGGATGATAGGAGCCCCAAGGTCTTTGATGGGCTGAATGTTGTGCATGTTGGTGGGGAAGCGAGTTGGTTGACCCTCCCGGTTATCAACGGCAGTAAATAGATGGGTAGAGGGAGTCATTGGCAAGTCTTTTTCTCATTGAGACATTCTCATTAGTGTTCAATGCTATTATAGAGTCCTATGCATCAGAATTGAGTAGTTTGAAGCGATGTTTCATCACCTCAGATACTGTACAGTTGATCGTTTCCATGCGGTACAACCCTTATCATGGGCATGTTCCTGCAGAGCCAAGCCCGTAGATAACTGATCAAAGGTGGCGCCTCGACGCCTCTTTGCGCCCTGTCACCTTGTCAAAGTGTCAAGCCCCACGCCAACCCCTCATCGTGACGTCCGAAGACGATGCATTTAACCCCGCCAAATGTCTTGAGATCCTGCAGCCTTCAGATCCTCTTCCAGGTTCGTCGACTGCCAAGTTTTGTTCTCAGACCACACTTTCAGTATGGGTCTCGTCATCCCTACAGCAATTGGGGCCCTGGCCTTGTTACTGCTCTATCACCATGTGTTGCACCCAGCCCTTATCTCCCCACTACGAAAACTCCCAGCGGCACATTGGACATGTCATTTCAGCTCCGCCTGGATCTTAGCAGCTCGATTATACAGGAGAGAGAACAGGTCTCTGCATGAGGCACACATTAAGCTCGGCCCTGTTGTCAGAATCGGGCCTGCGGAAGTGAGCGTTGATGGCGTTGAGGGCATGAGAGTCATATATCAAGGAGGCTTCGAAAAGGGCTTTTGGTACAGCGTCTTTTCCAACTATGGGTCAGTACTATTATCAGCACATATATCCCTTATAGATCTAACATACCTCTCAGTGTTCCCAATATGTTCTCCACTGGCTCATCCAAGCATCACTCAGCTCGGAAACGGATGGTAGCAAACGTCTATTCCAAGTCATACCTTCAGTCGTCACAAGCAAGCAAGGCCCAGATATCACACATTGTGTTTCAACGTCTGCTACCCGCTCTAGGCCGATCTCAAAGTGGCAACAATGCAGAAAGCATCGACCAGGGTGACACTGCAGCTCACAAAGATGTTGACGTTTTTGGCCTCTTCCTCGCTCTTGCCATGGATGTCATAACTGCCTATCTCTTCGGGTTGTCCAATGGCACAGACTTTATCCAAGACGAGCAATACCGTCAGTCTTGGCAAGAAATGTACCTTGCTCGAGCAAACTATCCTTTCTGGACGCAAGAGGTACCCAACTTGACCGCTGCCTGCGCACGTTGGCTTCCCTGGCTCAGACTCTATCCGAAATGGGTTGACGAGTCAAATGCCAAGCTCTCCCAGTGGAACTTGAATCTCTGTCAGGGAGTCACAAAGAATGCACAAAACCGGCCACAGCCAAAGTCCAATATTGAGCCATGCGAAGAAGCCGTTGTATTTAATGCCCTACAGTATGGAATCGACCGCGAGTTGCGCACCAACGGAGATAAGAGTATCC
>JABCKC010003289.1:0-13491 GCA_013186395.1 Fusarium papillatum | reverse complement strand
TGAAGAAAATCCTTGGGTCGAGCCTTCCCGCGCCAGGAGCAGGAGCAGAGCCCGAAGCGTCGCTAAGAGTACCGCCAGGAGCACCGCCAGGAGCACCGCCGCGAAGAGCACTGCTGCGAAGAGCACTACGGCAAAAAGCACTGCCAGGAGTGTTGCTCATTCTCGAGTCCGGTCCCCAAGCCGGGCTCCAGATGATGAGGAATATGAGACGCGCAGCCGACACACATCGAGGCATCCCGAAGTCGAAGAGGTTGACGAGGTTTATGAGAGGCGCACTCGTCGTTCATCCAGAGCTCCTCATGACGATGGATTTGATAGACGGAGCCGACATGCGTCACGACCTCCCCCCGAAGATGGCTTTGACACTCGAAGCCGACGGTCATCACGACCTCCCCCTGATGATGGCTTTGAGACGCGAACTCGTCGATCCTCAAGACCCCCCGTGACAGAAAAGGCGCGCAGCGTCCGCAGCCGCAGCGAAGCGCCCACCAGCCGCAAGTCGGTCGTGCTGGCTGATGATCACCGCAGCCATGCCGGGTCTCGTCACAGCGGCGCGCCCAAGCCGTCACACTCACGCTCCCGTCGAGCGACTTATGACGACGAGCGCAGCTATGTCTCTGCCCGGTCACGCCCATCCTCACGAGCGCCTCGACGAGGTCATCGACCCGAGGTCGAGACGGATATTCCCGAGGCACCCGAAGTCCCGGAAGTGCCTGAAGTGCCACGACCTTTTGACCGGCCCATGCCACGAGCTCCCGACTACACGACACCTAGAGCTCCTGACCCTTACCAAGCACCACGAGGTCGTATTATTCATGAACATTCACGATATCCTCTCGCCGATGAGGTACCACGATCCCACAAGGTTTACGAAGTTCCTGAAGTCCCTGAGGTCCCTGAGGTTCCCGAGATCCCTGATATTCCTGAGATTCCAGATATCATGCCGAGGAGTCGGGCTGCCACCAAATTCAGTGTGCCCCGAATGGCCACGGGGCGCGAATACCCTAATACGGGCTATTCAAGCAAGTCCCAGAGCTACATGTCCGCCAAGGACATTGCTCTCCCCATGAGCGGTGTGGGTAGCAGCCACGCAGCATGGGAAGACGACGTTGTCAGCGTTGCTCCGAGTGACAGCATCAGCTGCATCGGAAGCAAGATGAGCCGACGCCGCAAAGTACGATGAATGGAAGATTGACGACGACGAGCATTAGACATGAGAAACGGTTAGACGACAGATATTATGAGTTTGAAAGATGGATAGAGTGTGGAGCATATGACTGACATGGGACGAGGTTGGTTCAACAGCATGAGATGAGTCGAGACTGATAACATTTTGGTTATGATGCCAGCATGGGAATTGTAATGGCTTTCATAACGAAGGAGGCTTGGATTCCATCTCTATTGCAATTTTTTTTTACTTGAGTTTTCTAGGAGGCGTTTGGGAACTCTATCATCATCTACGGCGTCATGGCATTCATTGCAGCATTCCATTTGTTGGTTAGATGAAGGAAGGACATGTGGTTGGCTATTCTGTCGTTTCTAGACCAGGATGATTTGAACGAGCTGCAGCTTTGAGAAGACTGGATACAACAAAGACGCACGCACACGCTCAAGAGAGAGAGAGAGATCTATCAGATCAGCAGATACATATCAGAGACAGCGCGCTCAGCAGCAGCAGCAATAGCAGCAGCAGCATGATGATATACAGAAGAGACACGCACAAGTGCCAGTCCGGCGGCCCATTGCCGTGTCAGCAACCGTCCCCGTCCCCCTTACGCATGCCTGCCCTGCCCTGTCCCGCATCGTCTGCAAGATGCAACCCACTCCGTGACACTCAACACCGCCCTGATCCAACATCGTTGGTGTTGGATGTGGGGGTCAATGTGGACGGCGTCGCATAGTACATGCTAATTAGTCGATAGCATCTCATAAGTCCACGTACCCAAGGAGATCCCACCCCTCCTCCATAAATTGGTCACCGATGAAGCGTATTTTTCCCACGGATAAATCCCTCGATGAATGGGGAGAGCATCAGAGAGCAAGGAGGCAAAAGAGATAGGCAGTGTCAGAATTACTAAACCAAGGCATCTCCGCTTCTCTACAAGAGCGCTTGTCCCGCCTGGAAGCTAAAGTGGATGGCTCGCCCACAAACAAGCCTTTTACCGTAGCCTCTTTTGTCACTACTGCTGTACCTCGATACTACTGCAAGACTCACACACTCCGATTCTCGGCCACTTTTTCCACATCCCTACCACAACGGCGCCGCCTTAAATCGTGAGAAGCAAAAAAAAAGTCGATTCGCCGCATCCAACTCGCACTCTATCCCAACGCCCAGTGTATCATTTTCTACAGCACAAGTCTCGAGTGAGATATATCGCTATTCCAGATCTTAGACGACTTTTTGTGTAGAAATTCTTCGCCATGCCTGTGATTGAACTCGGCGAGTCTATTCCTCCCGACACGGCGCATGTGAGTTCAGCAAGACGTGCTCAACGTGCATATTTCATTATAGTTGGGCTGACTTGATACTTGTAGGCCGTGAGCGTCTCCCTACCTACTTGGAAGGCCAACGTCGGATATGAGGAAGGTGAAGAATGGGTTGTTGGCCGCATGACAACAGGCTACCCTCGGTGAGGAAATCTCCTGACTCACCCCCAAGTCGACCTCTGGCCATTGACTTACACCGTTGTTCAATATAGCTTCTTCGTCCATAGGGGTATTCAAGCCTTTGCAAAGGACATTGTCGCTCGCCATGGCCGACCTGGTCAGCAGGCAATGCTCTTCCCCACGCCTAGAGTAGCAAAGCGCTGTCTCGAATTCATCTGTCAACGTGCCTCCCCTGAGATCGCGCGCCAGGTTGACACCATTGACTTTACTCTGGACAGATCCAAGGAGCTTTCTCCTCAGTTGAAGAAGTTATCTTCCACCATCTCGGCCGTCCTCTACCCCGAAGAGGCGTTTCCTATTGCCAAGCAGTATTGGCAGCACACTGGTGATGGCACCTCTAGCAGACGTGCCGAGTTCTGCCACAGGCTCTTCCAGGATGAACTCTTGATCCCAGTTGCGGCTTCGCAGACTCCTCCTGAGACTGTGAGCAGGCCTTTCCGCGGTCCTAAGCGCTACCAGCGCCCTGGCTCTATCGACGGTGTCGTATCGCATATCCCCAAGCCACCCTCTCCTCCAGCTCCCGTCGAGTCGCTGGAGAGCTCACGCTTCCTCGAGGAACGTTTCGGCAGAAACCTCGAGCTTTCTATGGTTGAACGCGCCAAGTCGGCCATCCGCAGGCGCATCGCTGGTGCCATGGCTCACGATGTTGACATCCACAACGGCCCCCTGCCAGCCATGACGGACAACACCCGCGGCATCAAGACCCTCGAGGAGGCCGATGTCTATCTGTACCCTGCCGGTATGAACGCAATCTTTAACGCCCACCGCGCATTGCTTAAAGCGAGAGAGCCGGCCAAGAGCATCAACTTTGGCTTCCCCTACGTCGACACCCTCAAGATCTTGGAAAAGTTCGGCCCCGGCTGTCTCTTTTACGGACACGCTTCTGCTGCAGACCTGGACGATCTCGAGACCAGGTTGAAGAACGGAGAGCGCTTCCTCGGCCTCTTTTGCGAGTTCCCCGGAAACCCCCTCCTTACGTGTCCGGACCTTGCGCGGATCCGGAAGCTCGCTAACGAGTACGACTTTGCTGTCGTGATCGACGAAACGATAGGCACGTTTGCAAACATCAACGTCTTGCCTGTCGCCGATATCGTTGTCAGCAGTCTTACAAAGATCTTCTCTGGAGACTCCAACGTCATGGGTGGAAGCGCCATCCTCAACCCAGAGAGCAAGTACTATCGCGCCCTCAAGACGGCCATGGAGCAGGACTACGAGGACACATACTGGCCCGAGGACGTCATCTTCATGGAGAGGAACAGCCGAGACTTTGAATCGCGCGTAGAGCGCACCAACGCCAATTCAGAAGCTATCTGCGAGGTGCTACGAACGCAGCCCGTCGTAAAGAGCATCTATTATCCCAAGTATAACGAGTCGAAGCCTCACTACGAGGCCGTCCGCCTTCCCAACGGGGGTTACGGCGGTTTGCTCTCTATCGTATTCCACCACAAGGCCCAGGCCCAGGCCTTCTTTGACGCCCTGCCCCTTGCCAAAGGACCCAGCTTGGGAACCAACTTTACGCTCTGCTCGCCGTACGCGCTGCTCGCTCATTACCAAGAGCTGGACTGGGCTGCGCAGTTTGGTGTTGATCCCGATCTCGTCCGCGTCAGCGTCGGTCTAGAGGAGACGGTAGAACTTGAGAACATCTTCTTGGGTGCCCTGAAAGCGGCTGAGGCTGTCCCAGTCTCGGGCTCATGATGGAAGTAGATGAAGGTTCTGTTCTCCTCGCATAACGCCATCTGTTTATATTACCCAAATTACCGAATTATAGATTGTTATGCAATCTTAGTTGTCTATGCCGGGATCTAAGTTCATGTCAGTCCGATGTGACAACTGGGAGGTTGGGATAAAAAGCAAAAAGATTCATGACTTACGTATATATGCTGTGCTACCGTGATTAGTTTGACCTTTGTCAATCGAATTAATTCCAACCGCTAAATGCTATCATGAATGATGACAATCATAGTGTCATAGGGTGAGTCATGACACCCTTGGCACATCACATTATGGTGCATTCCTGGTGAACGTAACCAGGCCCGTAGTCCTCAATTCCACGTTCGATCTCGTTAGCTCGCTGCTTCTCTTTGACTTCCTTGGAGAAGTACTTCTTCATGTACTTTTGAAGCTCGAAGTCAAGGTGGTCAGCGGAAGCTTTCAGGACCACATCGGCTCTGCATAGTGGGCAGTGCCTCTCCTTTCGACGCTGGATCTTGATGATGCAGCGAATGCAAAAAACGTGTTGGCAGTCAAGGCGGATAGGCATGTATGCAACGGAAAAGCATACGGGGCAGAGGTAATCGTTCAGCTGAGGGACCACAGAGACGAGCTCTTGAGACATCTTTGCGCAGACATCCTTGGAAATGCTGCCTGCCAGAAGCTTGTCGGAGTGTACTGCAGTAGGGAACTTCCTCGATACGCCCAGAGCCGTACGTTTATCAAACTCTGAAACAAGGTCAGTGTTGTGCATGGTATTAGAGGGAGAGGGTCCAACTGACTCTTGAGAATCTTGGCCACGGCAGTCTTGTTGAGCTCCTGGAATTGCAAGTTCTTGAGGAGGGAAGCGTTCAGGTTGATGAAGCGCGTATAAGCCGCTTGACTCTCTGCGAGTTTGAAACCTTTAGCAATTCCCTCCTTTTCAACCTGATTCTGGAACCACTGCAGCTGCTTCAGGGCTACCTGGCTGGTTCGGGAACCGTGGTCCTGCTCGTGCGTGGCAAAGAAGATCTCCGCATCCAGGTAGAGCTCGAAGATTTGACGCCATCGTGCGAGGTCAGTCTTAGAGAACCGTCTGGGCTTTGCGACTTGCTCGACTTCCTTGCCGAGGGCGACGATCTCGGATGTCATATTCTTTTCTTCCTCGGCTTGCAGGGCGTCAAGATTCGTCACATCGCTCTGCAACATATCGAAAAACTCAGCATCGAAAACAAGAGGAACCTCAATGATTTCGTAGGTTCCATCATCTTTCTCAGTTGGGGGAGCAGTTGAGTCCGATGACGGAGTTTGGGCCTGTGCGCCGCTCGAGATTTCGGTCGTGGGTTCAACAGAGGATTCCAGAGCGATCTTAGTGGTGGGCTTCTCGGCGATCTCATCAGCAGGTTTGTCGGTGGGGGAGATGGCGAGTCTCTCGGCTGTGTCGTCGGCGAGCTTATCGACGGTCCCTGCAACAGACGGAGGGCTGGCCTCAACCAGAGTATCAGAGTTTTCGGATTTGGGTAGGCTCGTCACGGACTCGGTGTCGGATTTCGTCTCTGATTCGACGTGTGGTCGCGCGCCCTTGGGAAGATTTGCGGCGATCTTGTTGAGGAACTCCCGCGAGTTTGGTGCTAGCGAAGCATCGACTGGCACGCCATCTTGAAGATGGAGCTGGACAGTGAGCTTGGGGCGGAGATGAGAGTCGGAGCCGCCTATGCGCAATCAGTTTCCGATGCACAACCGTTGCACCTGCTGGAGGCACGAAATGCATAAGGTTGCGGGAATAGGCCTACCGTTGAGCTTATACTTCAGAGCCACGGGAGATGTTGTGTCGGGTTTGAGAAGTTCGCGCAGTGTCTCTGGATCAAGACCCAATTCGTGCAGCTCTCGCGCGACCTTTTTGAGACATTTCTTGAGCTGGCTGTAGGGGATGGCATTGTCGACCCAATGAGGTGGAAAATCTGCATCAGATCAGTCAGTTTGGAGCTGTCGCACGAGTGGGTGAACGTCGCTTGAGTTGTGCGCTGAAAAAGCAGGGACAAAGAACTGAGCGGTAACTGTCAAAGGATCAACCCAAATAGTGAAACATACTCTGAGTCCGCAGGATCTCCTTAAAGTCGTGAGCAAACTTCATCGTGTTGACGTTGCTGGTACAGTAGGGCCAAAATGTTAGGGTGCTTGCATGAGGAGCACGCGACCAGTTGCGATATTGGGGACTTGGTGGCAAAAAGAACAAGAATAGAAGAAGGGGACCGTGACGCTAGAAGCAAGACTTAAAGAACAGTGAAAGGCAAAAAGCAAAAGTGATATATCACTCAGAAGGGGGGTACGAAAAGAAAAAGAAGAGGAACAGCTCAGTGACGAAAATGCGCCGTGTGAATGGGTTTGTTGCAAGAGTGGTCTCGTGGATGGAAAATATCGATGTCGACGAGGGGACTTGGCTGGATTCAGACATGCCCAGACAAAGGTTGGTACCGATTTTAGCGAATGACCTCTTTCTCGCAGTGGGAACGGCGAGGAACGGGTAGGGATTAATGAGAGGCTAGTAGCCTGAGTGGGCTCTCGGCAATCTCGTGCCGGCGACGGTAGAGGCGTCAACCAGGACATGAATCAGATGGTTCGACCGTTCGAGAAGGTTGCCGACCATTTTCGTTGACCGAGGCCAAAGGCGACGCCGAGACCCAGGTCGTTCGATGGGGTCTTTGGGCTGCTTGCCTTGGTTCGAGACCTGGTGATTGGTTCAACACGGTTCTAAGATACCTCCCGTCCATGGTTCATCAGCCAGATGAGGTCAAGGGGGGAGAGGAGAGGGCCGAGTCTCATCAAAGTGATGATGCCAAAGGCAGAGGAGATTATCAGCGACGGCTCTGGCTCGTGGTCCAAGCAAAAAATGGCACACTTCGCTAACACAACTATTCAATCCGCGAAATTAGAGTATATAGGTCAAGTTTATGATGATAAAATGAAGTTTATATGAAGAATTTAGAGTATAATTTATTTGTATATATTTTTACTTATTTCTTTTACTCTAAATTATTCATTCCTCTATGGTCCGACAAAGCTATCGCTCATGCACATACAATCTGCCATTCTTTCCTTGGTCTGGGTGTCTGGATTAGTTAGTCCGTGCTCTGTCTAGCTCGTCGATCAACCTTGCAGCCCATCCGTTCCTCTCAACCTCGTGTGCGCAATGCGTCCCTTAATTGGCAGGGACCATGTAACGCTAGAGCTTTGATGGGTACTCGACCACCGAGCATCTTGCATGGAACACAAAACGATAATGCGCAAATATCCATGTGTAAATATCTGTTGTGAATCCGCATTGTGTTAGTCGACTCCTCTGTGGCGCGAGTGCTTCGTGTGGGAATGCCTGCAACCGGGTTAGTCATACCTGATGAGTCGATATGAGTAACTGGAAGCAGGCCTGAATCATCCGGCAAATGCCCACTTAAGTCCAACGAATAAGCTTACTGATCTGTCAGTTAATTAACATGTCCTTCTAGAAACATGTGTCGCCAAGCAAGAGCGGAGTTGGATCCTGCGGGGAACAACTGTACTGTAGCCTGCACAACAATTTCTTCAATAAAAATCTCCAGATTCTGCCCCGCGATGCCCCTCCTTCGTCACACAGCTTGAGAAACCTCTACTAAGGAATAAACTACCGTCAAATCCCATTAGATTTACATCTGGCTTCTTGAGAAAATTCACATACACCCACCTAGGTATACTCTACATAAGGAGCCATGGGGGCACAACAGTCCTCGGAGCGCTCTGACGATTCAGGCGCCGCTCCCGTTGCAAAGACATGTTACTACGATCTGCTTGGCGTTGAACGTTCAGCAACCGACGATGAGTACTTCTCCCCGTCTAGCCTCTTGTATTTCTTATGGGTTGGCGAGGCCGGCCTTAGCTAACATGTTACTTCAGGATCAAGCGAGCTTACCGTCGAAAGGCTCTCGAGCTTCACCCCGATCGCAACTTTAACGACGTCGAGACTGCCACCCGCCGCTTCGCCGAAGTCCAGTCCGCATATGAGATCCTATCCGACCCCCAAGAGAGAGCATGGTACGACTCGCATCGCGATGCCATACTGAGCGGCCAGGACGGCGACGGCGCAGATAGCAACCCGGCAACATTCCGCAATGTGCGACTTACCTCGGCCGAGGAAATTATGAGCTTGATCCGCAAGTTCAATGCCGCTGTACCCTTCGACGACGAACCCACGGGATTCTATGGAATCTGCAGGGAGACTTTTGAACACTTGACTCTTGAGGAGGAGGCGGCGGCCGAAAACGAAGACGTCGACATCCGAGAATACCCAACATTTGGTTCTTCCGATGACGACTACGAGACGGTCGTGAAGCCCTTCTACAGCGCTTGGTCTGGCTTCTCCACTGCCAAGTCCTTCTCTTGGAAGGACAAGTATCGTCTATCTGATGCCCCCGACCGCCGTGTTCGCCGCCTGATGGAAAAGGAAAACAAGAAGATGCGTGATGATGCCATTCGCGAATTCAACGATGCTGTAAACTTTCTCGTGGGCTTCGTGCGGAAGCGCGATCCTCGGTATCTGCCCAACTCGCAATCCCACGCCGAACGCCAAGCTGCCCTACGAAACGCTGCCGCCGCACAAGCCGCACGTTCGCGTGCTGCAAATCAAGAACGCATGGCTGAGTACGAAGTCCCCGAGTGGGCTCAATCTCGGTCGTCCGACAACGGTGTCGCAGAGGGGAGTTTCTCCGAGTCTGAAGAAGAGGAGATTGTGGAGATTCTAGAATGCGTGGTGTGCAATAAGTCGTTCAAGAGCGAGAAACAGATAGAGGCGCATGAAAGGAGCAAGAAACACATTAAGGCTGTCCAACAGCTCAAGCGACAAATGAAGCGGGAAGGCGTCGAATTGCAGCTTGAGGAGGTTGACACCACGCCTGCGCCGGAGGCAGCCGAAGATGACAAGCATGATCCCATTCCGAGAGAGAAGGTGAACGAGGACTCGGAAAATTCAGAGACTTTACCCGAAAAGAGGCCACCTCCCTCAAAGGGCAAACACCAAGATCCGAGCCCAGCGGAGTCCGCCGAAGTTTCTGACGATGGCGACTATGCGCCCCGAGATGTGGTTGAAGAGAGGCTCACATCCTCCAAGACAACCCAGGAGGTCGCGAATAGCCCTGACGAAGAGCTCTCTTCTGCTGCCAAGGACCTTTCCGTTGATGAACCCCTGCAAGGAAAGAAGATGGGAAAGGCCAAGGCCAAACGCGCCAAGAAAGCTGCGGCCGCCCAAGCCCAGCAGGATGAAGGGGTATGAAGATCACTCCGGTCTAGATTTACACTGGCTGACACCTTGTCACAGCAAAAATGCGGAGTCTGCGGGGAGACCTTCTCTTCCAGGACGAAGCTCTTCGCACACATTCGAGACGAAGGCCATGTCTCGTTGAAACCAGCAACTGGAGGCGGCCAAAGGAAAAAGCGCTGAGAATCTTGGCAACAAATACCCTCAAATGTGTTCTCACGTCTACGGCTAAGCACGACCGCAACGATGACTGCTTGCGTCCCGATGAACTGCAGCCGTACACACGAACCAGAACCCGGGATCTAGGAATGGTATAAGCTGGTTCGTTCGAATTCATATTCATCTATTCCTAGTATAACTCCCAACCCGGCCGCCGATTCAATGGCAAAGCAACAAACACAACCAAGACGCCAACCAACCCAACCAAACTAGACCTCATGAATGGTGTCCGCATCATCGTCATCACTCAGCGTCTCCACCTCATCAATCGCACCCTCCCGGCCCTCACTAGAGCCTCCAAGGAGCGCACTGCGATCTGCTACGTGGATAATTGACTTGCCTTGGACGTGCTTTACGCATCGCTTCCAATTCTGCCAGTCATCCTCGCTTCGGATCAAAAATCCTATCAACATGCTCGGGTCCATCTCACGAACATGGATGCGACGTAGTCGGGAAGTATGACAAGATGCGATCTCCTCGTCGGTGTAGTCGTCTGGGTTCTCGTGGTAGGGGAGTGCGGGCCTAGTATGGTGGGGGTCAAGGTAGAACAGGAACGAACCTTGTGCCCCAACAAAGTAGTGTGATGAGGATGGGCGGCCGCTAGATACGGGTTATCGGCAAGTTCATATCATGGGGATTCATGTGGCTTACCCTGCAATTCCTACAGACTGGGACATTTGAAGGGATGCAATGAGGGCTTCCCAGTAGACAGGCGTTATCTTGTCGATTCCCAGACGAGTTCCAACAAGAATGAGTGTGGGGTGAAACGATTCTCCTTCTGGCTTCGCAATCTTCATAAACTCGTCCTCGTAAACATCGGGGCCGTCGCCGGTTGAGTATACTCGAAGTGATGATTCGTGCGAGTTTGCCAGCGCTCTTGTGAAACGTTAATCAGTAAACCGTGAGGGAGCTTGAGTTGGTTCTGTGAACTTACTGGATGCACCGAGCAGTTGCTGACGGTCCGAACCACTCGCCTGGGTACTTGCCACACGCACTAGCACCGTGGCGGACGAAGCTATGGAGGGAGTAGGGGGCCTTGGGGTGGTCGGCGAACAATTTGATGATTTGACGTTCTTCGTGTGGTGATTGTCCTCGGCGCCAGTCTGATGATAAGTGAGCTGGGTGTTGGCGCTGGACGGCTAACATGTCTCCTTACCTCTGCCCATACGGATCATGGCTATGGTATTGGCAAGCAAGCTCTGCCCTGATCGAATCATGCAGCCCCATCCACTGTCGGAGGAGAAGGGGCTCTGGTCACCCAACTGGCTCTTCAACCTCATGGATAGCGAAAGGGATGAAGTGGCTTGTGGGTTGGTTGATCGAGGGATGGGCTCGAATTCGGACCTATACGTCATCCAGATCCTCGACTCGAAATCAGCCATGAATTGTGGCGGCCAGCCGTTGTCTTTTGTCGGATCATCATATGCTAGCGATGACGAGAAGCTGCTCGATATCGATTCCGGTGGGGTTTCGGGTGCGTTAACTGGTGGGATGGGCGGTCGACTGGTGTCTTGAGCCTCTGCGTCTGGCTTGGGCACTGGGGGCGGTGTCTGGGGACTGCGGTTGTCGTTCTTGGTGCTTTTACTGTCACTGAGCTTGTATGAGTGTCCGAGGCACCAGACGGGCTGGTCGTGGGCAACATCGTTGGTCGGTTCGGGATCCCAAAACATCTGCACTATACGCCGATAGCGCCCGAGGTCGACGTTGGCCATGGCGGCTTCCATGGCGGCTGTAACCTGTGCGACTGTGTCAAGTTGGCATCTGCAAGTGTCGGTGTCGATACTGGAGTAGGCTGGGATCCGATCGGGAGCCTAGTATGAAGAGTGTTGTGTAATGAAGGGAGACGATGGCGACTTGAGATGGATAACGAAGCTGCTGGCGAAGGTAGCAAATGGGTCTTGGGTCTGGCTGTGGGGAGTCAGCTGGGGCCGGCGGCGGCGGGGGAAGCGGCGGCTTGTGACTCCCTCCTCAAGGCAGCCTGAGGTGGTTCCGGATGAGGTGGAGCCCCACAGGCAACAGGTGCAAGGGAATCTTGTGCACGGACCACTCGACGCGATGTGAGAAAACAGGGGAATGGAGATGATATTGGTCGATCTGGGGCACGCCTGATGTCGATATGGCTTTTTTATGTATTATTTGTGTTTGTTTTTATATTTGACGCGTGAATTTGGTCGCGTTTTATGCCCTTTGCCTGTACTTATGAAAATGTGTACATTTTGACGGGTTATGTGAAGCTTTATGCAGCCGATGTTAGAGAGCTCCGGTGATTTCATCGTCAAAGTTGACAAAAAAACAGGCAAACAACACGTAGTCCTACAAAGACGGGGAAAAACATAGGAAAGCACATAAAACAGCTAAATAACCCATTCATTAGGTATGAAAGGCCACTGAACCCCTAAATACCCAAGAATCAGGTGCACAAACCTAAGCTGGAGGCTCTCAACAATTACCCTACACCTGAGCGATGCACGCACTCACCCACTGAAGTGACGTACCGTAGCTGCGTCTCCACCTGCTGATCCCCGCTTGGCCGAAGCACCGGCCCCACCAAGCACCCCTGCTGCACACCAACGTTTCCATGACTCTCATCGCCTGGGACACCTCCACAATCCTTTGGAAAAGCCAATCAAAGCACGTCACAGGCTGAGATACCCACCGCGGGGTGACTCTTCTTGTTGCTAACAGCATAGCTTTTTGCTAACCTCCCCTGCGTGAGACTTTTTACACAAACGCTCCGTGCTGGAGGCTTCTACATCTACAGCCAAATCGCCACCTACTCCATAGACTGCGAGGAGTATTCACCATGCCGGCGATCGAACCATAGTTCGCCATGCCAAAAAACAAGAAGGGTGCCTCCACGCCTCGTGGCGCAAAGGGTGCCCGAGGCGGACGAGGAGGAGGTCGTGGAGGTCGTGGAGGATCTCGCGGACGCGGCAACTACTCCCCCGCGCCAGCACGAGTGAACTTCATCAGAGAAGAGACCACCGGTAACCAGCCCAACACACTACCAGGCAGACACACGGGGCCTGAGGAATGTGGCATGCCCAGCTTACTGACAAAGCCACAGCTGGGTTTACACTCGCAGACGAAGCTCGACAGACTTCCCAGCATGACCCCTCTAGATGGAATAACTTGCGCATGCGACCCGTTAAATTTGTCAGCGCTGGGCCAACGGAGCCCTTGAAACTACTTGACGTGCTGCTCGACGAAGAAAACGATGAACATGAAGAACCAGCCACCACGGAGTCACCAGAAATTCGTATCCAACGAGACATGCCAGCCGATACGCAAGATGACCCCGACAACGAGATTGACTGTCACGGCGAGAGAGGAGGGCACGAGGCGGACGTCGAAGAGGATTCAGATGATGACCATTTCATCGGACCCGACGAACTCGAAGAAGCTATCCAAGCCCAGGCAGAGCCGGATAATGAAACATCAGAGGAACCATCGTTTTTCTTCGATCTGAAAGGAGACCAGTCGCAGCCCAGAGTTCAGCAGGGTTCAGTCGAGATCCCAGAGCGACCGTCATCGAGAAGCAGTAGCTCAAGCGAGGAGATCATCCTGTTCAGGGGTCGCGCAGCCCCACGAAAGCCACAACAGACGGAGGAGATCAGCAGGTGGAGACGCAG
>JABCKC010003284.1:0-22087 GCA_013186395.1 Fusarium papillatum | reverse complement strand
ATAGTGGACGGAGGAGATAACCGCTTTGAGGTAGGAATCAGGACAAAATGAAACAGAGACGTAGAGGCGAGTTTACATACCTATTGATGATGGCAGGATAGGGCGTTATGCAGCAACGTTTGGGGCTTGCTGCAACACGTTGGATGATGATGGATTTGTTGAAACGGGAGGGAGCCTCGATGATGCGATGCATACCTGGTACCTGAGTCTCGGGGCTTGCCTCGTGCCTGATTGCCTCTTCTGGCCTCACAAAACACCAAGACGTACTTCATCTACAGTTATTCGTCACCCCACACAATCTCCCAAAAAGGTGCAACACCGCTCTCGACAATCGCAAAACTCGCCAATGTAACGGCGCAGCATGTCTCTGATAATGTCACTTTGGAAAAGGGACCCTTGTCTGTGCCGCAGTGCCGGTGGCTTGACAGGAGGCGCCGCCAACCGCGAACGCTCCACTGCTGACGACGACTTCAATTTACGGATATCGGCTTCTAGGACGCGACAGCTTGGTTTCGTGGCAAGCCATTCAGATGACGAGGACAAAGGGGTGTACTCCACGGGAGACGGCACTGCAACGCAACACTTCAACGGGATGTGGGCACAAACCTCGACTGCCAGCTGCACACCTCGCAAGACGACGACGACACCCAACGACTGGCTGAAACAGGCGAAATTCAGGAGATTCTCACCTCTGGGCGAGGAGCTTTCATGTCTTGGACCTCTTGGCCAACATGAAAAATCCCACAATTGCGCAGGGATCCATCGAGTTTTTTAGACTCTGGTATCCATGCGCTGCATCCCTGATGTTGCCTCCATCCTCCCACAATCCCGCTCCCGCAAGGCTGGCATGGTCGTCCTTGGCCGCGCAAATCGAAGCTCTTGGACGGCAACGATAACTCTTGGCTCAGCAAGCCGGTGACCTGGGGGGAGGAGGGGGAGGGTATTCTAGTGGCCTAATAAGTCGATGGTCCTCCTCTGAAGCCGTTGCACACTGATCTCTCCACCCCTTGTTCGTCCCATCCCCCGCCAACTTCCCGTCCCGTCTTCTCCTGACTTGTGTTGTTGCTTTGTTTGACGAGTTTCCCTAACTGCGCTGCATTGCACACATTACCAAGTCGTTCGTTTCAACCCTTTTCCTCCTGGTTTTTCTCTTTTTCTCGGATACCGCGTAAAATATTCTAGACCTCATCTCGGCATCTCGCCTTTTTCTTTCATGAGCAGCTGACGCAGACTCGTCCTCGCTTTCTCGCTTCATCCACATCTCTACGCCTCGCCCGAACTTAGTCAGTGTCTCTCACTGCCAACATTCCACACGACGTCAGCGCTTCAGTATTTGGGAGAGAATCATTTGTACGCCTCTTGTTCTCGACTGGATAAATCGGCAGTGATTATTTTTCGCATTTCCGTTATCCGCTTATCCTCACCGGCCTCGGCTGGAGCGGCATCTCTATAAACGCATTTTAAAGTCCACTACTCCCCGACCCTAGACTTGGAACGTGGTTTACGACTTCATCACTACATGCGCATCATGCTCAACCCAGTATGGAAATCACCCTCCGAGCTCGACCATCAACTCCCAAGCAATCATGACAGCGACAACTCTTTAATGGGCCAGCTCGGCCTAAGAAACGTCGTCATTTTCTGCTCCACCCGTGTTTGGCGTGGAGGGTTCAGGCTCCTCCTTCAAGCCTCGGCCTTGTTTTTTGCCGTGTTTTTGCTCTTTGGTCTGTTGCCTGCACGGATATCGGGCGGTTCCTTTCACAATGGCTTTCTGTCGTGGGGATCTGAACCGGTACCAGAAGCGAACCTCAGGATTGTGGTATTTGGTTCCCCCGACATCATGGGGAGCGCCACCGACGCCTCGCGCAGCCGCCGAACGTGGACTGAGGAGCTATGCGAAGAGGTAAGCTAAACGAACAACGGTTCTTGCTATTTATGCAACTGACACTCAGCCTAGCTCAACTGCACATCACACATCTCACTCGTGCCATCTGGCGGTCCCAATAAAGGTCTTGTCAACAGCACTCTCTACGAAGTGGCGATACAAAAGCTGCTCGACGAAACCCGACACACCGACGTCAAGGAGAAGCCTGCTCTGGATTACAGCTACATTTCAGAGCAGTATCCAGCTCCTTTCCAAGTCCCCAGCCTGGCAGATCAGGTACAGGAATTCCTTGCCATGCCGTCGCCTGAAGCCACCCCTCGCGAGACATTGTGGATTTTTACATTTGGCCTCTGGGAAATCTGGAACATGGCTGCGATGCCACGAGAACACTCGGAGGAGCTTATCGAGATAATGACGGAAGAGATCATCGACCAAGCCGAGGTTCTGTATCGGGCATCATTGGACCCGAAATCTGTTGCCTACTCGGACTTTTGGACCAACGCCACTGAGTCTCAGGTCAAGGAGCTAACTGCCCCTGGTGCTATTGAGAAGGTCGACGAACGCAGGTTCGAGAGCTTTCGCATCCTAATCCCAACGCTTTTCGACATTTCCCTTACTCCCGGCTGGAATGGTCGACCGAAGGCGCCGTCCCCCAATAGCATAGCCGAGCAGACGCGAAATGCTGCCGAGCTTACCAGGCACTGGAACACAATGATTTCATTCGCAATCTCTCAGTGGAGAGAGAAGGGTACGCAAAAGCCTGATGGAATGGTGGAAGGGGATTCCGCAAAGTCGAGCAAGGCCAAGAGAGATGATACTGCCAACGAGGCCGAGCACACCAACGAGACGGAGAAGGCCGGCGACCGGGTCATCCTTGCACCATACCCTCTGCGAACTGGATTCAAACTCAACCCGGTCAGGCCAATTCTCGATGCCATGACAGAGGAAGAGATGCAGCGAGCAAAGGTGGCAGACTCGCTAGGCCGTGGAACTCTAGCAACCAACGACTCGATGCGGTTCGCGGATGTCTGGACACCATGCGTCAAGGGCAAGATGGACGATCTGGTCATCGAGACGAATCAGTTGACAGCTGAATGTCAAGCCCCCGATGACCACCTATTCTACGACTCGTTTACCATCAGCGAGAGGGCCATGAAGGGTGCGGTCAAGGCCATGGCCGAGGACGTCCTTCATAACGTGTTTGATCGAAACACCAAGAAGGGCTGGTGGGGTAGAAGAATATAGACGGCCAAGGAGGGGTCGTCGATTCAGCAATTGTTTCGACATTGTGATAGTAAGCGTTGGTTGATACCCAAACATCATACGAGAGAAAGGGGAAAATCATGCATGATTCAAAGACAGGATCAGGAATCGGTGAATGGCGTTTTTAGGAGGGTCTTGGTTCATGAGTCTATAGACTTGAGGCGGTTCATGCCTTTGTATAACAGGAATCCGGAGCATTAGCATAGCCAACAGCTTATTTATTATGTTATATTTAACCATGGTTTCTTGCAAATTCTGTGTATAGAAAGCCCTTCGCAATGTTATTTGATCTCCACTTTAAAGTTGACCTCCCCGGGCCGACCCTTGATGGAGGGAGCACCAAGGGATTGGATTTGTTGGTTCAGCGCCTCTCCCGAGGTCCAGGTGGTTGGTGCTATCTTGATGGGACGCTAGTGATGGTGGTTGGTTTCCCATCCAGACACACGGAGACTGTAGTTATGGACATGAGGGACAGCTTTAACAAGCTATGTAGGCATAATTTAGAGTAAAATAAATATATAAAATTATGAAATCAATAAATTATACTCTAAATTCTATGTAAAAACTTCATTTTATAATCATAAGCTTTACCTATATCATAGAACGCTGCAGATTAAACGGGTATGAGTGCTGGCGAAGTGTGCCATTTTTTTTTTCTTGGGCCACGACCTAGGCTACCTACCACCTATCCAGGTGCGGGCGGCGGGATCCTCCCGTCGTAAATGGCTAGGGTTAACAACGAGCGAGTCGCCAATGCGGTTAACTCATTTTTCGTATTCGACTGCCGAGTGTATCGTAACTCGGTGCGGCATTTGCGAGTTATCGTATCCATCTCGCAGCGGAGAAAATGACCCCTGTGCTTCTAGAGGACCACCCCTGTTCCACTGGTTGCAAAATGTCCGAGACCATCGCCATCTCAAACTCAATTCGGATACGATGGGGTATACAAAGCACTCAAAGAACAGCGACGCAAGCTGAACCAGGCTCATTAGGATGATTGAACATTCAGAGCTTAGCCCAGTTGCGGTGGCATTGACGGCGAAAGCATCAGCATTGGTCCAGTTATTGTCATCTTCTGAGGGACCTTAATTAAAGCGAGCAGCATCCATCTGTACGGCACCAGAACTCAAACTGGCTATGCCTGTTATATCATGCGCATCAGACCATAGCAGCAGAGTGAGGCTCAGCTAGGCCCAGAGGGCATAAATTGATTCTGGCCCACGATGAAACCATGATACTCGCACACAGGATGCATCACAACCCACGGCACATGCACGGAAGAAGGCAGGTATCCACGTAGCAAATCAGTTGTAGTCTGAGGTATGGCCTACCTGTGAGAAATCAAAGTCTATTCTCCAAATGCGCACATTCTTCTTTTCTTTGTGTCGCCGAACGGCTTCGGCGGTTAACACTCCTTCCGTGCGATCCAAGTCAAACCTTGGATGCCTCCTCTATCTCGCGCAATCAGGCGCGCTGGATCATGGCCTCACGATCAGGACCAGTGCCGATGTACTTGACCTGTTTAAATTTAGTAATTGCGGTTCAGGTCAGTATGCGCCCACTCCTACCTTGACTCCGACAAACTTCTCGATGTACTGCTGGTGGTTAGTGCTACTGTTCGTTCTGCTAGCACATGTGAATATGCTCACCTCAACGTATGCGCGGGCCTGCTTGGGGAGATCGTAGTAGGTCTTCGCGTTGGTGGTCGGCTTTTGCCAGCCTGGCATCTCGTGGTAAACCACCTCGGCTCGTTCCAGGATGTCAAGATCCGCAGGGTAGGAGTCCAGTTCCTGTTCAAACGGTGAGCGTCTCCACAATCTATCATGACCTCGTTGGCATTACTGACCTCTCCGTCGACCTTGTAGGCGATGGCGATCTTGATCGTTTCGAAAGTATCCAAAACGTCGAGCTGCAGAGCGTTAGAGCGTTTCGACGCGTGTCATAAGCATGCCAGGGGTACTATGTACCTTTGTGAGATTCAGGCTGTCGTAGTAGTTGATCGAGTTACTGTACTTGACGACAACAAGGTCTGTGTATACCTGTCAGTTGTGCTCCCAACAGCCCAAGGGTTTGAGGTTGTGCCCACCGAGCCTGAGGAGGGTCAGTCAGTCTGTCAGCAGCCAAGAGCCATGGCGGAAACTTACCATCCACATCGGCGTCTGCGGCCAGTCGATGTTCCCCATTCGCGTCCAATCTCCTGGAGCTTGGTGCCAATCCTGAGGTTATCATTTAGCTTCAGAGTGGCTTGAGCCTGGTAATTAAGACGTACTCTTCGGTATCTTCGGTCTTGAAGGCTCCCCACCCGACACGGGTGGTATCTGTTGCTAGTCAGCAGTGAATTGCCGTCTTGGAGCAATCGACATACAAGCCTTGACCACTCCAACCACCTCTGTGATGTTCTTTGGGTTCAGTGTGAGGCCACCAATAATACCAGCAAGCGTGGTACTTGAGGAAGTGACGAACTGTAGTTAATCATGAGTACTGGTGCAAACTGAAAGGTCAAGTTGACGGAAACTCACTGGGTAGGAGCCGTAATCAATGTCGAGCATCAGAGCCTGTTCAATTCAGTACTATTCGTTTAGTCATAGAATGGGAACCTTACGTTTGCGCCTTCGATGACAATTTTCGTGTTGCTCTGCTGTGCGGATCTCATGAAGGACACGCCGTCCACGACGTACTTCTGCAGCGTCTCCCTGTACTCCTCAAAACGAGCAAGCTCGGCCTTGATGTCGTATTCGAACAGTTCTCCGAAGCGTTTTTGATAGCCATCGGCCAAGCGCCTTTTTTATTAGTGAGTTCATTATTCTGATTAAATTTGCTAAAAGTTCTTACCTCACTTTCCGTTCGAAAAGCTCAGGGTGGAAGACGTCGGTCAATTTGATGCCAGTTCGCTGGCAAAGTCAGTACACAGTCCGCTCCCTCGATGTGACTATCTCTTACCGCTCTGCTTGTTTGATAGCAGGGGCCAATGCCTATGGGGGACGTTAGACCTCATTGCTCAAATAGCGTCGCTGGGACGACGGTGACCGAGATTCTCCCCGCTGTTGAGAATTGGAGATGCCTGCAAAGAGGCGACAGAAGCGGAAAAGGATAATCCAGCATTCAGTCCTGGGGGTAGCGTACCGCGTTTTGTTGTTCCGATAGCTCCGTCTGAGGTAGACTTTAGCTGCTGTTGTTCAACGACAATCTCGGAAACTATGGGACGAACCTCCAAGTTCCTTCTCCTCGAGACCATCCACTGCCATGTGCATATCCAAGAGGACATTGACCCTGTCAGAAACAAGGATACGATCATGCACCGCAACCAGGCCTTTTTTCTCGAGTTCCTCGAGCTCGCTGAAGAAAGTTGGGCTAGAGGACAGAGTCAGTCTTGCTGGCATGTTCAGCTGAGGGGTGCGAGCTAGGTGAGATATCGACAAGGTGTTGATGTGGTAGTCGAAGTAGGGGTGGAGGGTCATATAAGGACTAACACGTGGAAAACGACGCCGGAACCGATGAAGTTCATGCTATGGTGCTTGTCAGCCTCGCTGTTGCCAGCTTGAACGATTATCTTCACAAACCATTTCGGGTTGATCAGCCCAGAGGGCAAGAGGTGAAAGCTGTCTCTATGTTAGCAACCGCCTAGTCCTTCCACGCGTGCCGGTTCTCACCTATACGAAACTCCGTTTATACTTGGCACCGATTAGCAACACAACATATATAAATAAATGGAAAGAATTCGACCAACTGGATTTGGTGTCCTGCATTACTGCCACCCTAGAGCGCTAATTAGCAGCTATTTAAGCCTATATTTGTCATCTGGTGGTGTTTTGGGGATCGGTGGAAGTTGTTGTGTGCCTGCGTTGTGCTTACCGCGGCTCGGGCACAAAGTTGCGCGTCCCGACACTGCCCATCAACCAATTTGCCTTTCTGAGTACACAGTATCGTTAATTCTTGAGTGTTCGGTTGTGTTGGGTCCTCCTCGAGTACTCACGCCTTCGTCGCCTGTTGAAGTCCTGGTCAGTATATTGAGGTGGAACCGATATCGGCTGGGTACGGAGGAAGGGCGGATTCCGGAAAAGGAAGAGAGACATACCCCATTGGGCCCCGAGAACAACAGTGATAGTCATGTTGCACGCGCAGGATCGAGTTTGGCTGTCGTAGGTGCCGTAGGTGTGATGTAGAGAAGAAAAAAGATAGAGTCACGAAGTTTTAAACTGCTTCCGAAAGGTGCGTCACAGACTCAGAGCAGCCGCGTGATTTAGCGGGGTACTTGCACATTGATGAGGGGCATTCTTCGATTGCCCGACGGCTTGTGGAGCGTGAGTTGACCAATGTAAATCACGGCTTAGACAGTCTTGATAAGAGATACTTCTCGAGACAAGATAGAAACGCTATGGAAATAGTACTTCTTAACTACGATGACAGTGATTTAGTGCCAAGAGATGCCCCTCCAACCCACCATCGAGTGCCCGGGCTCCGAGTAAATCAGCGCCCAGGTACTGGATGAAATGGTTTGAGGCATTTTTGAATCTGTAAGGTACAAACTATACTTATACTGTCTCTGTCTCTGAGTTCGTAAGCAACCCGAGAATGGATGTTGACTTACGCTTTATATTTGTTTCGAAGTGCCTAATTTAACCAGACTGACAGCCATGACAGTCCATCCAAGGATGCTTAACGTTACTGACATGGATTCCTATTCCGGGCTGCCATGAAGTAGGAGCAGGGCAAGCTACCTATCATGACTGAGGAAGCCCCGTTCTATGGGTAGTAAAGACTGCATTGAAGATTGGTTTCTACACTAATAAGAGTTAATAATAGCCATATTGAATTCATATCTTATATTGACGGACCATCGGAGAATGTAAAGTTGGGTGAAGATCTAGAGTCATGCAAGCTGTTTCCAGTCCTAGCTTAGTGCTTTAAGCCTATGTCCGAGATCGCTCCCAACATGGATCCATGTCTGCGCAGCCATGATGAGCGGGCACGATTCAAAGTGCCAAACAATCAAGAATTACAGTACTCAGTGCATCCATACTTACCTACCTAGGTAGGCGCTTTGGCATCACAGCTCGGACTCTTTCCCAGCCAGCCAGCCAGCCAGCAATATTCCCATCTGTGCCTACAGTAGCGTAGCATCGTCATTTTAAGGTGTCGGGAAGACCATCGTCATCATGCAGCGACGTCACCTGGACAGGGCCACCCACAAACCACACCAAAAGGACCTCACACTTCCCGGGCGATCTTTGACGATCTTGAGGCCAGCCATCCTATTGAACCAGCAATAATTAAGCATCGCCATGTCTTGGCTTCCCCCGCACAGCCTTGCTGATGCCCATGAGGTCACGGAGCAGAGCCAAGCCTTGGGCTTGTTCAGCAACCATGGCCATGGATGTCAGGCACCTGCTCTTATTGTCGCCTCGCCCTGGTGACTGAGACCTTCCTGCCTTGCGACTTTAATAGACATCCATTTGTCTTAGCCCTTGCTGCCTGCTCCTCCTTGACGTCCTACTCCGAAACCTGACCTCAAACATCCACGCGACCCCACGACTCCTGATACAGTTCCTGCGTTCTCAAGACTCATTCTTTGCACGCGACCTCTTTCGTTCTTTTGCCTCCCCGCAGTCTCGGGGACATCACTCACAGCAGAAACCTACATACCATATACCTGTCACGGCCACCCGGGCCGTTTCTCCCTCCTTCACAATGCCAGGAACAGAATTTAGCCCGTCCTCGTTTGCAGGCGACATGCAGCTACGAACAAGAAAGGCGCGCAACTTTGACAAGGTCGAGCACGACCTTCCCGACCCTAGAAACCCAGCTTTGCAGCGAGTTCAGACCGCGGCGCTCGCTGCTCCCATTAACATCTCGGCATGGCTCTCCCGTCTCGCGAACCTGAACCCTTTTGGAAAGGCTGTCGATAGCGGCGATATTGTCTGGCTTTTTGATAACACGGCGTACCGGAATCCAGACACGAATGAGTGGGAGGCCGAGTTTGTTGCTGCTGTGTTCGAGAATGAGCCCAAGTGTCGTGTCGCAGACATTGTCTCGAGTATCGCCAAGACGTTGGGTCTTGCAGAAGATGCAGCGGAGCGTGATGTCATCGAGGAGAGGATAATCCCCTTCCTCTGGGACATTCAGGCTGCGAGAGTGTTTTGGCTGGAGCATCGTAAGAAGGAGCTGAGGTTGGGGCCGACGAGCGTCAACGGTATCACGACGAGTGTTATGCCTCTCGAGCGCTACCATAAGGGATCTGTGGTCGATGCGACGGCTCTGGTGCCCAGGGAGGTCAGGGGAATACTCGATATGCAGACTTATTATGCTGGGCCTGAAGGATGGGGCATCATTTCAGGTTTGTCTTCAGCCCATGTGTCAGTATGAACGACCACTAACATTCTATAGATATTGACGACACGATCAAAGTCACCATGACAAGCGATCCTCTAGGAATTCTCAAGTCCACCTTTGTCGACGAACCTACTCCAGTTCCCGGAATGCCTGAGCTCTACTCTGATCTACAGTCTCTTCTACCTCGCGACACTCCTTGGTTTTATCTTTCCGCTTCACCCTACAACCTATATCCACTGTTGCGCGACTTCCGTGATCGTTACTTTCCACAAGGCACACTCGTACTGAGAGACTCGAGTTGGCGGACTGTCGCGGGATTATTGTCGGCGTTGACGATGGGGACGGAGGAGTACAAGGCCGACCGCATGAAGAAGGTTCACTCGTGGTTACCGAAGAGGAAGATGATTGTGATTGGAGACTCTACGCAATCTGATCCCGAGGCTTACGGCGAAGTGTAAGTTGCCCTGATTTTGACTTATATCTCTTACTGATGAAATGCTGCAGATACCGAGCCTTCCCCCACTGGATCAAGATGATCCTCATCCGCAAAGCCACCGATGTCGCCTCATTTGGCATCGAAGAGAAGAACCAACCTGAGCGTTTCGAGAAGGCGTTTAAGGGTGTGCCGCGCGGGGCTTGGCATGTCTTTGAGGATCCAAGCGAGTGTCGGCGGATTGTGCGTGATGTGGTTCGCAAGAGGTCGTGGTAAGCTTGGTATGGGAACGTTTGCTTTGATTCAGTGGTTTTATCCTTAGTTCTGGTTTAAGGTTGGATTGTACAATAATTGGGTTTGTGAGGGCAAGTTTGGGTATGGGTTTTGCTATGGCCGGCGTGTTTTGGTTTGAATGGTGCTTGTTTCTGGCAGTTCTTTGATCCCCGCCTGATACTCTGGTTAGATAGTGTCTTGGCCTTTGAGTAGTTATTCCTGGGTAACAATAAATAACAGGTGTAAATTGTATCAAATACAAGTTATTCGCATACTCTTTTGGTGTTGAACCCCTTTGCCCATGTATCATTTCTGTCATCATAATCTGTATCATTCTGTCTCAACCTCGTCCCTCAGTGTTTCCCTCTCCTTATGCGCCATGTATCCTGTTGTGATGCGATAGATCCCTCGTATTTTCCCAGGTCATGCCCCCCTTCCCTTTCTTTGTCTCAAGTACACAATCAACATTCACTACCCTGAGCCGAGACACATAGATTCCTTATTCCTTATCCCATAGAAGCTTCATGGCCTGTAGTCTCGCCAATTGTGTGGGCGGATAGGACTCGTTGCTTCGCCAATGAATCTCGACCCTATTGTTCTCCACGCCGTCGCGCAGCTCCTGCTCAAGCGACTCCCTGTCAAGCTCTGGCAAGAAAAAGCGGAATCGAGGGCCGTCTGCCAACGCTTTCTTTTGGACTAACTGGACCAATACCAAATCTCTTGGCTCCAAATCAATTTGGCAATCAAGGTCGCTCGTTTTGTACCGCGCAATGTTGAATAACACGAACATGGCGTCGGTGACCTCGTCTCTTATAGAGTCAGGCGAGTGGCAACTGAGACTGAGGTTTAAGTTGGTGATGAGGTCGATATAGCGTCCGGCGATGTGGGTAAATACCCGGTAGGCAGTGGTGTGACAGTAGGAGAGAGTGTTGGAACCGTAGAGAATAGGTATGCCTTCTTCGAAGCTAAAGTCAAATTAGGGCCCTAGCTACAATCCATCAAAGTCAGGTGTACTCACGCATACTTGCAGGTGAATATGATACCAGCAGACAGATAGTCCCACTCGTGATCCTCCTCGCTGTGCTGATGAGGCGGGGCCTCAATACCTTGTTGGCAGACGCAATGTGCCCAGCCAGGTATCTTTCCCCGAGGGGGCGCACCTTCTTTGGTGTAAGCGAGCTCAGGCTTCAGAAACTCGGAAGAGTGGAATAGAATGTGGACGAGACGAGATCCGAATAGCTCCGTGTAGATCATCTCTCGGATCTCTGGGGGAAACTTTTTGAAGAAGGGGGAGTTAGGCTGGTCGCCGACCTTGGAGAAAACTACGGACGACATGGGGGGTAGATTGAAGGGAGACAATTCAGGACGATTGAGGGTAGATGGGTATATAAAGATTAGGAGAGCAAATGGTGGGAGGGCTCGGGGTTAATATAGAAGTCAGCGGTAGCAGGATTACTAGTCTGAGCAAACATGGCCCAGTATTGCAACAACACAACACGGAAACATGCAGGAAAATCTCCAGAAATGGTGGTATCTGGTCGTTGTAGTGCATGCCCGTGCCGTCTTTCGTCTTGTAGAAACGACCCATGTCAGGCCCATGGACTTCATCGCTGCCTACTTGATGATGGGTGCTCGGGTGGTCACATCGGCGAGTACCCGAGCTATCATGGAGCGTAGACTCGCAAATTATCGGGCACTTGCATGAAGTCTTACCTCCCTTGTTTGAGCCCCGTTTACCCCCAATAGTTGTGCACGGAATAGAGCATCTATATGCAGCCAAACGTTGGATCAAACATGGCTTCCCGTTTGATGAGCGAGACTGAGGTCATCATACCTATTAATTTCTGAATTTACCAATTTCTTAGTATTAGAGGATGATGAGTTG
Source organism: Fusarium papillatum (assembly GCA_013186395.1). Lineage (NCBI taxonomy): Eukaryota > Fungi > Ascomycota > Sordariomycetes > Hypocreales > Nectriaceae > Fusarium > Fusarium papillatum. Next base: position 10,018 of record JABCKC010003284.1, on the reverse strand, counting down.
ATACCTTGGCATTGGTGTCTTAGTTTTTACTTGAACCAAGTCATAAGGTCCACATGCACTTTTCCGTTTGCTTGCTTGTTTTGTTGACAGTGAATGATCATTCATATTCACTTTCCGTTTGATTCTACCAATATTTTATGCATAAAATCCGATCTCTCTTCTCTTCACTTCTTCATCTTCCCCATCTCTTCCTCCCTTCACATCCCTCCCTTCGATGCATACCCAGCCAAAATCGAGCGCCCCCTTTTAGCATCATGCTTATGAACTTTGAAACCCGGGATAGGATCGAAAAGCCCAGCCCTATCAGTCAGCAAGAGCATTCACCCTTCTTCCAGAAAATCATCCCCGATGTTCGGCGTCTGATCTACCTGGAGGCCTTTGGGTCTCGTTCAGTCCATGTTGTTCCTGGACTGCGAATAAACGACCCGGCTTACGTCTTGTACACTTGTCGACAACCAGATGATGCGTCGCCTCATGATGAATGCCCGGATGTGGGTGAGGAAAAGTGCAGGCTGGTGACTAACCTTCTCTATACCTGTCAGATGGCGTGAGTCTCATAATAAACAAGAGTCGAGGAGGATACTGAACCTTGCTACTTTAGATACAACGAGGGGGCCACACTGTTGTTCAGATCCAACAAACTGCTATTCTCCGACCAGGATGGCTGCTCCATGTTCTTCAACCAAGTCCCAGACATCTTCCAAAACTCAGTCCGGAGTCTTGACATCTGCGTCCAGTTCAACTACTGCGACATCATCCACCTCATCCAGCCAATGTGCGAGATGCTCTCCAACTGGACGGGAGATTTTGAACTGCGCATGAGATGGGACATGGACCACCAGCGCAGGAAGAAGAGATTTGCCAACTTCAACATTGCCCTGTCAGCTCTCCAGCAGCTTATGAAGAACCCAAGAATCCGACCCAAGTTCTGGGCCCCCAAGATGTTGGAGGATGGAGTTGAGTTGGTTTTGGAAAAGGAGGATCGTCAAAGGCTGGAGTTTGTCAAGGATGAAAATGAGTCTGGCCACAACAACCAAGATGACGGCGAAGATGAAGATGAGGACGACTGGGACGATGACACCGATGACTCCTATGATGATTATGACAGTGAGGGATACATGACTGATATGATCTATGACGATGAGGAGACGCTCAGATATTGGCAGTCACTTGCTGATCAGGCGTAAGTAGATTGATGATAACCTCATGCAGATATCTGAGGTCTAGAACTGGTGGCCAGCTGCCTGCCAGTCCGAACCTACAAACTTCCATTTTCGGTCTCCCCAAGGAACAAGTTCATTTTTTCTTAAAAGGGATATTTTTGAAGCATCTTATATATAGACATCTCTTTGCCCTTTCCTTGCTCCCTTCTTCCTCTTTTCCACATCTTCAACTCAACATTCATCTTCACAACAAATCTCAAACCTCAGACATCCCATATCTTCATACCCAAAAATGTCCGACATCTCGAGATTCAGCAAGAGTAGCGTCGTCCAGGATGGATCACCCTTCTTCACCAAATTCCCTCCCGAGATCCGCCGCTTCATCTACCGCGAAGCCTTTGGGAACCGTCGAGTTCACATTGTTCCCAAAGAGACACACTACATCAATCCTTTGGAGTACATGTCGATGACCGTTTCACTTCGATGGACGCATCATGTCTGCGTTCGAGAGATTCCCGGAAATGATGATGCCGCACATCCTCACTTTGAGGATAAGGATAAGTCTTGTCGTCTGGCTGTGCAAATTCTTCGGACTTGCAAGCAAGCGTAAGTATTTTTCCTTAATGCTACTGATTATTTTCATCTGACTAACTCCAACCCAGATATGAAGAAGGGATTCATCTCTTGTACAAGTCCAACGTCTTTTCCTTTGATGGAGGCCACAACATGAACCACTTTCAAGACACCTTCCTCCCCGCCAACCTCATCAGATCAATCGAGGTATACTCCAACACCATGATTCTCGGGAATCATGATGTGAGACCAATGACAAGGGAGCTCGACACCATCACCAAGGCCCTGAAGAAGCGGCAGACGACGACGCCTCTGGAGCTGCGGCTCAACTTTTCAGTCAAGAGGCGGCCGAACTATGACCCCCGGAAATCCGACGAGATGGCCCACGAGCGGGCAATGGGTGGCCTGGTTGCGTGCTTTGCAGGACAGTTCCTTTGCATCTTCTTCGACGTGGACCGTTGTCGGCTTGACATTGATTTGCATCAGAAGCTGCATAATGGGTTCAGAAACTCGTTGGAGAGGGTGGCTCCTGTCGGACCAGGAGTTGCGCCAGTCAATCTCACATTATTTCATTACGATGAGGACGAGGACGAGGATGAAGACGAGGATGAGGATGAGGAAACGGACGAGGAAACGGAGGATTAAGGGGATGGGGTGAAGATATGAGACACTGGGATATGGACGCATACGCATAATGCCTTAATTCCCATCAACAAACAAAACATTCTTCCCGCATGAAACAAGCACTCTTTGTTGTGTATATCAAACATCATTCACAAAGTCAAACTCCACTCTTCCTTCAACCCAAAGTCCACCTCTAGACGTCTTCTTGCAGCTAAGTATCCCCCGTCCACCCGCCTCTTCCCCAAGCGACACCCGTACCGTGCGGAATCTATTTGCCTCCGGAAGGATAGTTAAGTTGCCGTATCTCTCTGGATCAGTTAGAGCCAGGGAATCTTCTTCAAAGTGACACCCTGCATAGAAGCCGTTTTCTTCCATGTCAACTACCACACGTGCAATCTTGGCGACCACCACACTACTCCAGATACCTTCTCTGTAGGGAGCCACGGTGAGTAAGCCAATAGCTTGTCGTCTAAGCCTCGGGTTACGGCACTTTACAGCCGTGTAATACAAGGGGGATATGATGCCTAGGTCGCCCTTGGTCCAGTGACGCTGCGGTGACCGAAGGGGCCGCCCACGGCGAATCCATTCATGTTCCACATTTTCAGCGTTTGGTCGATGATGGATGCAAATTGTTCCGTGTGTTTGTCAAAGGCGCATTCGTGAGGGGTCAGGGTCGTAGAAATCATGATGGATGCCATGGTATGAAACGTTCGAAGCATAAAGACTCCGTAGATGGTGCGGTGGTTGGACTGGGATAGTAGGTCTTGGAGACTTGCTTTGTATGCATGTATCCAAGCCGAAGAAGCCCGCTCTAGAGTAGCAGGTTGATGAATGTCGCCTGGGCATCTGTAGTTGTCCGATTCAAAGTCCTCAGAGAGTCGTACAGCTCCTATGAGTAACGTGTCGAGGTGATGCCTAGCTTCGTGAAAGGATCCAAACGTTTTAGGCATCTCAGTTGACGTCCACATCTCCTTTGTCAGCTCAGGCATGCTGCTTGATCCCTCCAGAAGCATCGACTGCATATAAGCCCGAATAAACGGCTCAGCCAAGTCAGGTTCAACTTCATACCCGCAATTCTGCGCGCGACGAACAAGAATAAACCCATTTTTGAGATGTGTTGCCGCAGCTTTGTGGTTCCCCTGAACAAGCTCAAAGGCTGTAGCAAGAACACAAACAATGAGTCCGTTCCGAAGAAGCCGCTTCTCGGTCCTGGGTAGCTGCATCTGTAACATGTCCAACACCCTGGCATACTGTTTGACGGCAAAGCTTTGATCTTGTCTGTTTGCTGCATCGGCACTGATGTGGTTCTGCAGCAGCCCGTCGCAGATAGTCTGAGCCCTACTCTTGTACGCGGCACCCAAAGCGGATGCCCCATGAAGGACAACAAGCTCTGAAGAGCTTGCTTGGAGGACGAGGGATTCCCAGAAGGAAGAAGGAAATGCGCCGGCGAGCTTGGTGGCGGCGATGACACGAAAGAAGTCAAAGTGCCCCTTTTCCTCTTGAGATGCCATCGATGGGATAGGAGTGTTTAGCTTTGATAGTGATGTGCATTGGATGGGAGATGTCCTTCCTTCATCTCATATTCCATAGCCAGCGCAGAGACGACCGGATGAAAGACACTTGTTACACGACGGTTTCCCTTCATCGCACTTTATACGACGAAGTCTATAATCATTAGCTTATGCAAGTAAATTTCCTGGGAACAACTCACTTGCACGTCTTGCACCCAGTCTTGACCTTTTGCCTCCTTCTCGGACCTAACACATCAACATCCATCTCTGACGGGAACATGCTGCTAAGACTGGTGGCTTTGCTAGCTTGTGGCAAACCAACGCATTTAAGCTTATACGCCTACGGCAATAGCCTATCTCCGGAGAATGGCCTCGCATTTTCTTGACGCTGACTGGTCCATGAGGTTGTATTAGTATTTACACCGCAGTCTCTCTTACACGAGATATCTGAGCTCGGGAATGTCGTCCAATCGGTTTAAGTCTTTTGTTTAATGTTTTGTCGGCTTACATGTAAGCCGAGACATGGCAATGCCTAAACCGACGGTCTCTTAAATCCCCGTGTGCTTGTTTGCATTGTGTCTCTGCTAATAATCCCATCAAGACCTACAGCTTTCTGTTTCAATGCCCGAACAAGAATCCCCCGCCCCGTCTTCCATCACGGGCGGATGCCTGTGCGGTGCCATCAGATATACTATCAATTTCACGGCAGAGTTCCCATGGCCGCCAGTAGTGAGTCTCCCCTTGAAGACACTTGAATCACCCGCTAACTAATCAGTCCTCATCATGCCAGTGTACGCACATACATGAGTGAATCCATGGAAATTGCTGACATCTCAAGGCACAATGTGTCGCAAGTGGACATCGTCCCTCATCGCCCAGTTCCTTGTTCTCTCTCCCGACCAACTTACACCTGCTCTTAACACATTCCCCTCTTTCAAAGAATACACTTCATCACCTGGCCGGTTCCGTGGCTTCTGCAGTGACTGCGGGACATCTATAGCCTGGCGATCTGCAGACTATACCCCCATCTTTGATCTCTACCTGGGCACATTAGATGAAGAATGGCTGGTTGATGGAGAGACGGGGAAAACGCTGGCAATTCCGAATGGGACTCAGTACTGGCTACAGAATGCCATCAAGGATGTCACTGATAAGCTCAAGGGTGGTAGGGAGTATCTCACAGAAGGACCAGACGGACTCCGAGACTCCGATTCTACATCCAAGACGGCCTTGGACTCTTTTAGCTCTAACTCTTCTTAAAACCTTTACATTTTAGCATAACAGGGTTGAATGGATTCCCTGATACAGGTACACATTTAGATCGCTTTTATTCGTTAATTTTATTACTGTTACTGCATTTTTAACATTCCCTTAGAGGGCGATTTGCTAGATAATGCTTTCATCTTGATATCCAATATCCTTCGGCATGAAAACATCCATCAACTCATCCACCGGCAATCTAAGCCCGCTGGACGACCCTGTGAAAAGAGTCTTCAAAATCCGAATCAATCTCCTGATCCTCCCGATCCGCAAAATTCTCATTCGCAACAACAAACGTGAGCCCAGGTTTATCCAAAGAAAAACGCGGCTGGATAATCTCCTTGTCACCCTTGCCGCTCAAAACAACATGCACTTGAACCACCTCGGCAAGCTCCCTCACAGCACGACCAAATTCCCTCTGTGCCTCCCTTCGCACCTTTTGCTTCTGCCTCCGGGGAGGAAGATCGTCTAGCTCGCCTACCACGCGGATCTTTATCGGCTTTAGGGTGTACCAGTGTTGCCAGCCTCTTAGCGTCGAGACCATGAGCCTGAATGCGTCGGCTTCCATTCGCCATGTCTCTGGTTCGCCGAGATTGATGTGTAGTTCTAGGGAACGGACGAAGCGCATGTGATCGATGGCTATAGCGTGGAAGTTGACTAAGTCGATCGACTCTTGAAAGAGAAAGGTGTTTGAGCTGTAGAGAAGGGCGATTCCCTCTTCGTAGCTACAGCCAAGTCAGTATCTATACTCATCACAACATCTTCAACAACTCACGCCCTCTTGCAAGTCCACAAAATATTAGTAGACAAATACCTCCACTTGTGCTTATACTCAAAATGCGCATGAGGAAGAAGCTTAGCCCCAGACCTACAAACGCAATGAAGCCAACCGACATGCGTGAGAGGCGGATGGCCATGCCTCCAAAACTCTTCACTCTTGTCCACGCCGCGACTGTTGGCGAACATTACATGGATGTGGCGAGAGCCAAAGAGATGGAGAAAGATTTCGCGACGGACGTCTGGGTAGAGCTTGGTGAAGAACTTTGAGTCGCTCTGCTCGTCGCCTGTCTCGAACCGGACCATCGTGGTTGTGATGGATGATGTTTTGGCTTCCTTGTTGGTAGAGGGTATATTCTCAGGTGCAGGGTTGCTGTATTTAATAGTCTTTTGGGAGGTCCAGTTGCAGAGTGAAAAGCTGCACAAAGCAGTAGGAGGTGAAGAGAAGAAAGACACGATGATGAGTGAACAACAACAAAATCAACAGCCTCCAACGGTCACTCACTTTCAAGAGTATTGCAAAAGACCTTTATTCACCAAATGCCCCTTTCGTCTCTTTTACACACAAAGAGACTTTATCCCCTGTGAATGCATGAGATCCAGTACAACCGAGCCTCTTCCCCCCGACACCTATACATTCTCCCACTCTATCAGATCCTCTGGTGTATAAAATCTAGGCCCTCCGATTTGCTTTGCAGGTCGTTTAATTTCCACCTTTTCATCCGACTTGGTGACCCATCCGATCCTTATCCCCCGTATCTCCCGATCCCTCAGCGCCTTGAGCAGAACCTCCAAAGTCTTCCTCCTCTCGATGTTGAAAAAGATCTCAAAGGTGACTTCGTCGTGCGTGGTCAGCCACAGCATCGGTCTCAGAGCCCAAGGGAGAAAGAAGGGGGCTCTCTTAAAGGGGTCCTTTATCCCGTGAACAATGCGCCCCGACTCACAATCAAAAACTTGATCAATTTCCTCCTCGCAGCGCAGCTTTACGGACCGCAGACATGGCATGGTTTGGAGTAACTCCCAGGTTTGTTCCCACATGAACAGGTCCACGGCGAGGTGAGTGCGCAGGTCGACTTTGCGGATGAGATCCCACCGTAGTGTCTGGATCCTATTCCCCCATATGTCTTCACCGAGGCCTTCGCCAAAATTGAAGACGTTGGTTGAGTAGGCAATGCGCATGCCCTCCATGTATGCCCTCTGGCACGTGCATAATAATGTTATGTCGTAATGATGCTTTTGGGAATAAGGGTCGATATTGACTGTTGTGCGACCAAATAGATATTCGCATATCTGGTTGCGAATGTCCTCATTGAGGATGGTAAAGAACGCCGACTGGGTCTGTAGTAGAGCTGACCCAGAGGTCGTCAACGGCCCAGACGCAGCTATCTTGGCAATAATGGGACATTGTCGGTCCATAGTGAAGCGATTGAGTGTTGCTACGCTTGCTTTCAGGTCGATGTTGGTGAACAACAAGTAAACAATGACGAGGATAGAGTTGCTGGCGGATAAAAGATCATGTTCGACTCCATTTGGTTCCGGGCGCTCGCGCCGTTCTATACTTTTAGACAACCTTCACAGTAGACTTTTTTTCATCCTTTAGACTTCTCCCATGCAGAGAGACCAGATTCAACAAAACCCTATAACGCCCGAATCCTCCAAATTCACACACGCTCACACAAAATTTAGGCAAGCATCTTCCTGAGAACCTCAATCTGCTCCAGAACCGTGGCCTTGCTGGTACCGCCCTTGGCAGATCGGCTCTCGACGCTAGTCTCGTAGTCGAAGACGTCTACAATGTCCTCTTCGAATCGCTCATCGATGGCCTTGATCTGCTCGTACGAGAACTCGTTCATGGGGATGCTAGTCTCCTTAGACTTGGCCACGCATCGGCCCGAAATGTGATGAGTCTCACGGAACGGCACGCCCTTGCGGACAAGGTAGTCAGCCACATCAGTGGCCAGCATGAAGGGGTCGAGCGCAGCCTTCATCTTCTCGGCGTTGACGGCCAGGGTAGCAAGAACACCGTTGGCGATCTGAATGCTGTCGGAAACAGTCTTGACGTGGTCCATCATGGGCTCGAGACTCTCCTGGAGATCCTTGTTGTAGGTGCTGGGGAGACCCTTCTGGGTCATCATGAAACCAGCCATGTGGCCAAAAGCACGGCCAGCCTTTCCTCGGAGGAGCTCCAGGCTGTCTGCGTTCTTCTTCTGGGGCATCAGGGAGCTACCAGTAGAGTAGGCATCCGAGAGACGGACAAAGCCAAACTCGACAGTATTGTAGCTCAGCCCATCGAGAAATGTGCTGCATGAACATGCTTCCCCACTGAAGGAACTCGGAGACAAAGTCTCGGTCAGCAACACCACCCATTGAGTTCCAAAGGAGACCCTCAAAGCCCAGCTCCTCGGCCATCATATCACGATCAATGTTGAAGGGGTTACCAGCAAGAGCACCGCAGCCGAGAGGGCTTCGGTTGACACGCTTGATGCTCTCGCGGAGTCGGTCCAGGTCGGCATCAAAGGCCAGACCGTAGGGCAGCATCCAGTGACTCCAGTGGACGGGCTGGGCTCGCTGGAGGTGGGTGTAACCGGGCATGATGTACTCGATCTCGTTCTCAGCGCGGGCGACGATCACCTTGAGGAAGTTAAGGAGGTGGTCATCGATCTTTCAGAGCTCGTCTCGGAGCCACATTCGCATGTCGCAGACGACCTGTTCATTGCAGCTGCAGCCAGTGTGAAGCTTGCCAGCAATGTTCTTGCCGATGATCTCGCCTAGTCGGCGCTCGTTGGCAGTGTGGATGTCCTCCTACAGAGGTGGTCAGATGGTGCCAGTAATCACAAGGGTGTATCACTGACATCCACACCAGAGATAATAGTAAAGGAGTCAGTCTCCCACTCCTTCTAGACCTCAAGAAGACCCTCCATGGTCTTCTCAAACTCCTCCTGGGTGACGATGCCAGACTTTGCGTTGGCGCGGGCAAAGGCGATACTGCCGAGAATGTCCTGCTTGTAGAGGACACGATCAAAGAAGATACTCTCGTTGTACTTGACCATCAGGGGGTCGAGGCCGCCTGAGCTCGAGGTCAGCTCAATTCCATCGTTTTGCGATCATGACCATGGAGGGAGTCATCCATTACCAGTGAATCGGCCACCCCAGAGCATGCTGCCCTCAGGCTTGGAGTCGGATGCCATGCTGCAGATAGTAAAGGGTGTGAATACGAGTGCGACTGGGAGTCAATTGACGATCAAGTGTCACAGCAGATCGAAAAATGTCGAGGAATGCGTTGGTTGCATGTATTTTTGAAAGGGTTGAGCAAAAGTTTTGAGCCCAGGGTTGGGGAATTGATCCTATCACATTGCAGCGCTCGCACGCACGAGATGCGTCACAAGTTTCCCAACTGTTTTCCGAGTTACGGAGTGCTACAAGCTGGGAATTCACCCGCACGGGCCAGATTTTGGATATTTTATAGGCGGGAGACAGTCATTTTCAGCGATTTCGCTTGGTCAAAAACTACAGAGAGTGAAGGGGATTGCCCGATGCTGGTCGGCTTCCCCAGACGAGAGCTTGAAGTGAGGTTGTTTGTCTTGATTGGAGGATGGTGATTGGTTGTTTGCTTCAAACTCTTTATCTTATCAGAGGTTGGGGGAGGGGGAGGGGAAACGCACAGAGCAATTCTGTGAATATTGCCCTAGAGTGGGAGGTGACACTGGAAGAGGCAGCACTGGTAGAAGGCGAGAAACAGTGGCTGGAATTGTGAGTAAAACTGCGACTGAAGTTATCAATAAGAGTTAAAATCAAGGGTCTTGGTGTGTGCTCTTGAAATAAAACAGGTTCCCTTCATAACTCAGCAACACATGCTCACATGCAATTGGTAGGAGGTGCACATAAGGGAAGGAGATGAAAGAGAGAGAATCAACCCCATCTCAAACAAAATCATGGAGGAGCTCCTCTTGCTCCTTTCACGTGCAACAAGATCTAACCGTCGCCTAAACAAAAAAAAGCCGGCGGGATCTTAATGTCGAGCGAGGCAAGGGAAAAAATAAGCTAAAAACCCACGAGCCAATTCCGTCGCGCACAGACCCAGGGCCGCCGCCGCCAACCTCCCCCCAGGTC